>JACGWO010000003.1:29465094-29767358 GCA_034509735.1 Sesamum alatum | reverse complement strand
ACCAATCGATAAATTCCACGAGCTATGTTATTAAAAATTAGTCAGAAATGCACGCTCAATATATGTATAAATACAATTATATTTTTATTAGACTAATAATTTATTATCAAAATGTAATTTGAATAAAATAAAATAAAGGGAATAAATAGATGAAATAAAATTCGTATATAAAGAAAATATGAATTAATGGGATAATAAGTGGTGATGAAATAGTTAATTGAACATGGGAAGTGAAAAAACAAAATAAATAACTAAAGTTTTAAATAAATTAAACTTGACAAACCAAAAAATCAGGAGACACCAAAAGGGTGTTCTCCCTTAATAATAAGGTATAGATAGATGATCATGCATCAGCTGGTAATTTTGTAAAAGAAAAAAGATATGAAGTTAGCATAACTTACTTTTTAATTATAATATAATCGGTTATTATAGTTATCATTACATATTGGACAGTTTGGCCGAGTGGTCTAAGGCGCCAGATTTAGGCTCTGGTCCGAAAGGGCGTGGGTTCAAATCCCACAGCTGTCAAGTTCTCTTCATCTTTTTTTTCTTTGCTTTTCTAAAATTATTTTTTACTTATATATCAAAATTGAAATGGAATGAAATTCTAAAGTCTTAAAAAATGTCGGTAGGTTGGCCAACTTAGATTTTAGGGTAAATTACAACTACCTTTCATAAAGTTTGATATAATTACAAAAATCTTCTCAAATAAAAAATAATTATGTAGCCCCTAGATAGAGATGTTAAAAATACTGGTTTACCTATACTGAATTTTTTAATCATTTAAAAAAAATTATTTGAAAAAAATATAAAACGAAATAATTGAGAGTGGGTAAAATGAATAATCATAAAGAATATTAATCATTAGAAATATTTTAGAATTTTTTTTAAAATATATAAAAAGGTAAATTATAACTTATAATCAGTTCACTACAACAATTGGATGAAAACCTAACAGGACGGACTATTTGTTAGACGGATGTAAAAGTCAGGAGTGGTTGTAATTTATCCTAAATTTTAGTTCTAGATCAAGTCTTGAAGATATGTCCAATATTTTAGGGTAAATTACATCTACCTCCCCTGAGGTTTGGCATAATTACAAATACCCCTTCGTTGTTTGAAAAATTACAAATACCTTCCTAAGGTTTGTAATCGTCTAACAAATAACCTATTTCCATTAATTTTTATGGGTGAACTGACCAAAATGCCCTTATGCGCTGAATTATTTTTATTTAATTTTTAAAATTTTTTGGGATAATTGCATAAAATCCCCCTGTATTTTCAAAATTCAGCTAAAAATCCCCCATGTTAAAAATATAGGCAAAAAAAATCCCATGTTTTTTGAAATAATGCACACTCTCCCTTATCGTTAGTTGACACTAACGATGTTAAATTTTTTACCGATTTGCCCATTATACCCTTGCATTATTAACCGTTGATCTTCAACAATGTAAAATGAATGGTCCAGATTTTAAGAAAATTTAAAAATATATTATATATTATATATAGTAACACATATATATATATAATAATATATATATATATATATATTAAAACTTGGGGCGACGTCGACCCCTTTTGCAGGGCGACTGTCGCTGCCCCTGCAAAAGGGGGGTGACGGCCGTCGTCCCCTTTTTGCAAGTCGCCCCATTTTTTCCTATTTTATTTATTTATTTATTTTTGGTAAATTTAATATAATAGATTAATTTAATTATGCTTTTTTATATTTATTTACTGTAATTTATTTAGATAATATGCAAGTAATTATATATTTAAATATAAAAAATTTATTTTTCTATTTATTTATTATAATTTATATAAATAATATAATTTTAAAATATATCCAACACAAAATTATTAATTGTTGATGAATATTATTTGGATATAATTTACTGTAATTTATTTTTAATATTGTAAAATATGTATAATAATTTAATTTGATGTAATAATATTATATATATATAATATTATGAATATTAATTATGTAGTATTTATTATATATTTATTATTAAAATTGAAAAAAGCTAAAGAAATCAATTAAAAACAATAAAGAGAGGGATAATTGTATAAGATAAGGGTAATTTTGTCATTTCAAAGTGGTCAAAGGCTGAAAATATGTCAAAATGGTATCCCACTCTCATTTGCCGCGCGTGTAGGCAACTCTCCTTTTTTTTTTTTTTTTAACGGAGAGGGTTTTTTTTGCAGAGTTTATAATTATAGGGGGTCTTTTTTGACTATTTAATTAACACAGATAAGTTTTTAACAATTTTCATATAACACAGGGGGGTGTTATGCAATTTTCTCGATTTTTTTGGACTACAATGTGCAGGGAGAGGTTTCTTAAGTTTTTCACACAGAGGAGCAATAATGCAATTTGCCTTGGCCAATTGTTTTACAATTTTAATAAAAAATTTAAGGACAAAATGATCCATTTCAGACTTTTGATTGAAATTATAAACCTCATGGAGTATTTGTAATTTTTCAAACAATGAGAACTATTTATAATTATACTAAACTTATGCGGAAATAGATGTAATTTACCCAATATTTTATGACAGATTAGATTCTTTGTACACAGGTATTTAGGAAGGGTACATAAAATTTGTATGCCTATCTTTTCTGATATTTGTTTAGCTACATTAAAAGTCACACCTACCCTTTCTCCAAGTCAAAAAATACATATAAACTTTCCTACTTGAATTGTCAGAAAGTCCATAATGTCTTTAATTGGGCATATTTTTTAAAACGACAATCAATATTGCTTGCATCATGGGATGTTCCAAACATAAGTTTTATTTTTCTCACAAGAACCCCTCAAAATATTCCGAATATTCCTATCAATTCTCCTAAAAAATATCTAAGTTTGAAGCCTGCAATTTTTATTTTTTATTTTTAAAAACAGTTGTGTGGTCAGTTTTCATGTATAAGAATGACTTGCAAATTGACAGCCATGTCCATCTCCAACCACGTGACATCCATGTGCATTTTTTCCTTTCAATTTGTTGAAGTAAAATTGCACGTGCCCTTACATGCTTGTTTTTTTGTCTATTTTAGACGTTCTTTTGACCTGGAATTACAAGTGTTGTAATTTTTAAAAAGTATGAGATATTAGTTGATGAGCTCGTAAAATATAGGACTGAAAGTGTAATGTTTCCTTTCCAATTGGACGAATGGTGCAATTTTATCTTAACTTTGATAGTTAATTTCCCAAATCAATACATAATTTTTGGAGATTTCTTTAGAAATTTAATCTCTCCGATGATTGGGTGACATAGTAGAAATGAACTATTTCTTTTCATGCATAATTCGGGGTTAATTGTAATTATCTATGTGATATAAGAAATGGACAAAAAAAAGTCTTTGTAAAAAAAAAGGGTAAATCGAAGTCACCTTTCATGAGGTTTGATATAATTATAATTACCCCCTTGTTGTTTGAAAAAATTACAAATATTTCCCTGACTTTTAATGTTTGTATAACAACGTGCCCATTCCGTTAGCCTCCGTAGGATTCCATTCAATTTTTATGATGAACTACCGAAATCTAAAATATTTTTATGTACTAATATTCTCTATGTATTATATTTTTACCCAACCTTAGATGTTTGTTTTACATGATTTCAATATTTTTTTCAAAAATAAAATATTCAACAAGGGTATTGTTGTACTTTCAAATTACCGCCTAAGGATTACGTAATTAATTTTCATTTGAGGGGTACTTGCAATTTTCCAAATGAGAAAGTATTTATATATCAGGGGAGAGGGAGCTGTAATTCAACAAAAAAAATAAAATAAAAAAAAATAAAATCAACTTCTTCTATTTTCAAAATGGTCAAAAAGCTCTCTTCACCGCTTCACGCGATTGGCGTAGTAGATGTGCTATTTTTATTTTATTTTATTTTAACTATTACTCATACTCTTATTTAAAAATAGTTGGATCTTGATCAACTTAAATTGAAAATTCGAATCTCATCAATAATAATCTACGATTCTGATTTGATCATCTAAAACGATCTGAATCCCATCTCTTCAATCTCAGCTACGATCTAAATCTCATGTAAACCTATTTTGGATTTATTTCGATAATCATATATTCGAAGGATTTCAAATTGTTGATAACAAGCTATAATTATTAACTATGTTTTGTTAAATAAAGATATATTTCAATTTATTGTGATATGAAGTCCTGAAATCACTTTTTCAAATCTTTCCTTCAAATTCAAACTCATCAATTCAAATGCAACCCACAATACTATAAAATATAATCCAAAATACAAGTTCAAAGATTTGAAATCCTTTATAACATGTGATTAGCCAAACAAGATAAAAAGATCTCTTATCATAAATTTGAAATCCTTCATTCCAAACACAATCTTATAGAATTTTTAATATTTTCTCAATTGGACATGTAATTGAACCGGTTTCATAAAGCTGGTTAACTTGGATTATATATGTATAAATTTTTGGGTAAATTACAATTACACGTCCCCAATTTAATGACAAAATTTCACACACACACCCTCTAAAATATATTATACTAACACCCGTTGCATAAATATACTTATAATTTTACGAAAGACAAAAAGTATTTATATATTAAACCTAACCTCAAGGAAAGATTTAGAAAAAAGGAGTAGCATTAAAACTGAACAAAAAGTGAAAAAAGGGACACTGAAAACTACATCTAATTAGAGCATTTTGAAGGCAAAATGTGTACCTGAATCAGAAAAAAAGAGCAGAAAAATAGGGATATAAAGAGCTATACCAAAGAGAGGTCAAATGAAATACAAGGATGGATATATGAGAGCTAGTTGAGAATTTAATCTAGACAAGTTTCTCAAAGTATTGTACAATAAGGATCCAAGATAGAATCATGCAAACACAGTTTCTAGAACAAAATAATAACATCTCTCTCTCTACCTAAACACTTTCTAACAAATAAGATGTAGAAGCAAACACTAAATTGGTACTTCCATTTTCACAACCGGTTGCGGGGTTTCTACGCTCTCCGACTGAAGCCAATCCTTTGCACATATAAGGGCCTCTACCGTCTCGGGTCGTAATGAGCACCTGTAACTATCCATCTCCTTCCGTACTGTGTCGAATACTGAGGTGGCGGGTATGGTGCATACTGGAATTGACAAGATATCACGGGCCATCTTTGATAGAGTTGGGTACTTCATCCGGTTTAGTTTCCACCACCCTATCACGTCGAATTCATGTACACGGGGCAAAAGGGACTCTTCCAGATACTGATCCAACTCTGACTTGGCGAGCTGGCTTGTAGTTTCCATGATGTAGACGTCGAAGTCTGTAAGGCCAAGGCCGTTGCTTGAGATTCCCATTCCTTGAGGATCCTCAGGCTTGATGGATGCTCCGTTTGCTTCTTCAGCATAGGCAGGAGTTAGAGGCAGAGGAAGAGCAACGTATTCAAGGAATAGCTCATGGATCCCTTCGTCAACAACCTTTACATAGGACGCAGCCTCTTCACCATATATTTTTGAGAAACTGAACTCAACGAGTTTCATTTTGAAACGGGGATCCATGACTACGGCAATTGCAAGGATAAAGCAGCAACTCTTCCAGTATTTGTCAAATTTCTCTTGCATAAACTTTGTCAGGCTGCTGACAAATGGATCTTCGCTGGCAGCTGCACGTGCCAGTTCCAACTGAATTTTCCATGCTTCATGGAAGAATGTGTTTGTTGTTGGAGTAGCTGCTGTTGTTAGAAGATTGGCCGTGTCAAAGAGGGGTTTCAAGTAAGTGCAGAGAGTCTCTATTTGCTTCCAATCTTCTACTGACGGGGCATCTTTGTAGTCCGGGTCTGAAGTATCCAAGCAAGAGAAGACTTCCTTCAATTCTGATGCAGCCAACAACATTTCGTAAGTTGTGTTCCATTGAGTTTGGTCATCAATAGCAAGATTCTTAGAGCTAGGCACTTGAAGTTGTTGTTTGAGCTCAATAAACTTTTCCTCGCGCGATTCCGATGTTTTGACGTACTTGACACTGTCTCTTACCTTCTTGACGATGCCCCCCACAGAAGCCAATGCATCTTGGACGATGCTGCTTAACGAACGAGCAAGGCAATTTCCAACCAACAACTGGCCATCAAGCACCAAGGGGTTCTTAACAGAGAGCAAAGCTCTCAGGTTATCAACTGAGGCATCACTCAGCGCTTGATTGATAGTTACGGAAAATAACTTGCCATCCATACTCCAATCAGACAAGCATGCAGCAACAGAGTGGCTGAAAGCAGTATCTGACTCTGGATAAGGCTCCATGATCACATTGAGAAGTTTTCGGTGCATTTTCCAGTCACTATCGATGAACTGCCCGCTCACAAACATGTAGCCAATAGTTCGAGAAGATGACCATAAATCCAGTGTGAGGCAGACACGCCCCGGCATCCCCTCAATCACCTTCTGGATGCTCTGTTTCTCCCTTAGATAAGTTGCCACACAGTCCCCCTGTACAGTATTGAAGCTCACCATATCAAATCGAGGCTGTAAATTCTGAACAAACGCCACAAAACCGGGGTGTTCAACCATGTGAAGTGGGTAATCATGCATAATAATCATCCTAGCAATCTCGTGTCGGCAACGGTCAGCATCAAAGGAAATTAAAGGGACACTGGCTGTTCGATAACGCCGTTTTGGTGTATCGGAAAACGTGCTCATTTTGGAAGGTGCGCTATATGGGCTCAACTGATTTTTCTCCTGATTACGCAGCACCACTGGGCAAGTCCCCTTTGCAATGTGACGCTTGAGATGACTAGTTCCAGCTACCTTAGATCCTGTGCTGTAGGCAAATGACTGTTTGCATTGTTTACAGCAGGCCCTCCTACATCCAGCACCAACCGTTTCAATAGTGAAATGTTCCCAGACAATTGACTTCTTTTTCCTACGCTTCGTGGGTTGCTGCTCTGCATTATTTGGTGGTAGCTCTATATGGTTCGGCTGAGGCTCTAGAATGTCAAGTTGCATCTCTGAATCGAGAGGTTGTGTGTCCTCCATAGGTACAAGCTCGTTATTCATGATTTGGTTAGAGTTTTCCACCTCCATCTTGAGAGAGCGCTAGATGATTGAATCTTTCTGCAAAATTGAAAAACACATCAAGACATAAAGTCCCAAAACAACCTGAAGCTCAAACAATCAAATATTAAACCATGTAACAGTCAATTAAGGTAAACTCATGCTGCTACACTAGAATAAGTAAGATTGCAATAAACAGCAAATGCAAAATACCCAGGGACAAATGAAGTCACGTAAGCAAACTATGAAAATTACAAAAGGCAGAGGGCCTGAGGTTGCATATATAATAAGTAGAAGACACTTGCAAACTGACAGTCGTGCAGAGAGAGCTCAGAACATTAACAGACAGGTTATCCATCACTCACATTTGACTTTTTCCTACATGAAACATGACTCCTTTTAGCAAATAAGAATCATGTCAAACCATTATTTCTCCAACAAATCAGCCTTATCACCGCACATGGCAAAATACAAATTCACATCAATAGCACCTACTGTAGTTGAAAAACTGTATCGAAATGTGTCAACATTTTTTATATGAGATTGATAAAAAATGAGATGCATAACAGATTAATCTCAATGAATTGATCAACACTTCAGAAAAAGGACTCCTTTTAGACATTATAATCAGGAAGAGAAAAGGATGATACAAATAAACAAGATCACACCAATGAACAACAAATACATTATAAGACCAGTCCTATAATGAACTCTTCAGTTAAAGTTTCTAAAACTTTCTTCCCAACTTGACCGATAAATCGTTTGCAATATCAAGACATAAACTGATTTGGACAAAAGAACTTAACACAACGAACCCACACAGAAATTTGCAGTCGAACAGGCCAAGTTGCTACCATCTCTATCCAATGTTAGAAATTCAAACAGATCCACAAGACATTGTTTTAAATCAAAATGGTATATTTTTTAATTTAATCATCCGAGGCCCGCACAGGCCCGGGGTCTACTCACCTACCCCAGCAATAAGCTTTTACATCCAGCCTCATGTCAAAACTAGGACTAGTATATAAAGTGACCAGGGAGATATCAATATCAAAGTAGCAAATTTACAAAAATAACCCCACTCTACCATCACATATTTATTTATTAACACATATACTTAGAGGGCCCAATGGACAGATTCCATCTACAAGGCACCAAAAACAAGTCAGCCACCAACACCACAAGGTAAAACAGATCTACAGCTTCATCAACACGGGCTTCTATCTAAGCAAAGCCCATTTCAAAATCAAAGACGCCCAGAAATTTGAACTGAGAGACGAGTCATGAACAGAGACCATCAAACAAACTCTAATAAATATAACAGAACACAAGCTAGCTACACAGGGAAGTCAAATTTCTAGCAGATCTTGGACTTCAAGTTCAGAAACAAAAACGCACCAAAATCAGCACGCAACAATTTTAAACGTCAAAAGAAACAAACTTCCTCAAGGAGAAAACTTGAGATCCCACTCAAAAACCCAGTTTAACATAAGCAGAAGTGGCGTAAGGATTAAAGTCGAATTCCACACAACATGAAGCAAAACAAATAACAAGGAAAAACCCGCCAAAATCCACGAACTAACAACATAAAAAAAATCCGACTCAACCATAATTAACCACCGAACAAAGGGCACAACCAAGAATAGAAAAAAACAAATACGGGAAAAACGCTCCAAAACCAATCTCAAACTTCCCGTACCAGCAAAACCAAGAGTTTCGAGCGAAGCCCAGTTGAAAAAATCCGTTCTTGGGCCGAATCCAAGGCGGAGGAGGCGATTTCCGGCGGTTCCCAGCTCCCAGATCTAGGGTTTCGAGGAGAGAGAAAGAAACGGAGAGAGAGAGAGAGAGGAGAGAGAAAGGGAGAATTGGGCTTGCAATTGGACCTAATTTTTTGGGGGTTCGTTTGATGGTAAGTTGTGATAAGGTTTATTATTTGTTTGGGGTAAGGTGGAAAAAACACATTAAAGTGAATTGGATATGGACTTTGAGGTCCATCTACTTTCTTGGTGGTTTACTGTGTGTGTTCTAAGGTGTATTAGTGTGTGTTTTGGTCACACACACACACACACAACACACACACAAATGTCATCATAGTTTGGTCACATAACTTAACAATTCTTTTCTTGGTTTTTAATATGTGACCACATAGCCCACCTTTAGTGTGTGTAGCCCACTTCAAAGGGCAAAATTCAAAACCCTTAGTGGTTTTCTTCTTGTGGGGGCCTACAAATTTTGAAGTTGGAATCATTCTTTTTTTGGGAAATTGTTTTTTTTTTTTTGAAATTTTTAGCCCATTTGATGTGGACAATATTTATTTGTTTTTTATTTTGTTCTTCCATCAATGAAAGATCTCAATCCCATGTTCATAATTTCAAAAGAATTGGTCCAAGGCCTATGTTGGTGATGGGGGTTAGGGTGCTTGTTTTCTTGGGTGAAAAAAATAAAAATAAAAAATCAAGCAATAATTCATTATTTTAAATGAATTTATTTATTACACTTAATCATAGGTCAACTTCAATATTGCCACCTAATAACTCATTGTACTTTGCATTAATTAAAAAGTCTTTTTCTTTTATTTTTTTTCCTTTCATTGTTGTTGCGTTGTTTTCTATGCGCTGTCCGTTTATGAGGGTGTTTTCATGAGTTTATAAATTCTTAGGAGCTTGTAAACTCTTTTATATTTTGTTTAAAAAAAAATTAAAGAGTTTCTAACTTATTTTAAGATCTTAACAAACTCTTTTAAATTAATCAATCATAAATTTATAATTATTAATATCCGATAAGTTCCATCAATTTATTTTATTCAGACACTTTAAAAAATTAATATAGAAATAAGATTTGATGGCTTATAAAATCTTTTAAATAAGTCCAGCCAAACAAATTCTATTCTTTTGCAAGAAATGAAACTTTATGTGCTCATTCAAATAACTTTTTTAAATTTTATTTTATTTTATAATGACAATTAATATTTATTAATACTTAATATTTGTACTTGGTTAGGCTAAGAATTAATGAGAGCATATGGGTTGATTCCGGCCGGTAGATCTGCTACTTTTCCCTATGCCATTAAATTACATAGCAATTCTGATGGGTGGGTGGGTTTAGAATCTGAATCCAACCCACTCGTCCTTGGGCTCAGAAACGCTCTCACAAACTTTAAAACTTTGACATCTATATCTTATATAGGGTAAATTACAACAACGAGCGCTTTTTTCAGGTTTGATATAAGTATGAATACCTCATTAATGTTTGAAAAATAACGAATATTTTTATAATACTTGATGAAATTATATAATTTTTAGATGGAGACTTGAAATTGTCAATTTTATCATTGCAATATTTTTTCTTTCTTTTTTTTATTTTTAAAAAAATAAAAAAATATTTTAAAAAGCATGAGGAGGATGGAACATTTTGAAAAATTATAAAAAAAATTATTCACTTAGTCAACAAAAAGTTTCAGAAAAATTTTAAAGTTTAATGAAATTTTAATTTATAATGGACAAGGGTATTTTGGTCAGTTCACTACAAAAAATAGATGAAAACGTAACGGAGAATAATGGATTGAGCTAGTTGTTAAATGGTTGTAAAAATCAAGGAGTATTTATAATTTATTAAACAATGAGGGGATATTCATAATTATGCTAAACTTTAAGGAGGTAGCTGTAATTTACCCTATATTATATTAGTTATTAAGGACGCAGTAATTGTGTGCATAATATAAGATGAACACGACACAGGTTTTAAGAACAAAAACCAACACATCATTAATATTGGAGCGAGTAAGATGGAGTAAAAATAGGAGGATAAATATTATACCACTACAAAATATATGATTTTTAACCATAACTAATTGTTATGGTTAATACTAAATAGCAATATCAAATAGTCATTGATCACGGCCACGTAACGGTTATCGATCGTGATTTTTATGAGGGTGGCTAAAATATTTTCTATGACAAATGTTTTAACCATGACTCTTAGCTGCGACAAATGAGTTTTTCATGGTGAAAAAATTAGTTTTTGCATTGATTTTTATTTAACTGTAGTTAATAATAGTTATTTACCACGATTTTTAGTCACATTCATTAAAAATGTAGGCAATAATAATTTTTTTCTAATGTACCCAAAAATTGACTTGCGATTAAAAGTGGGATTAGAGATGTGAGGGGTGAAAGTGGGAGGATAAATATGATAATAGATTGGTGATTAAAAGATGGTGCGGACTATTTGAAAGAAATAAGTGATTATATTACATTATGTTCTTTAAGTGTATACTTCGAGTTCTAAAATGTGGTATTTCAGTGTCACATATCATCATTTGTGAGCGAAAAATTATTATTTTTATATTAGTTATATATATATATTATTAAAAGCGTTAATTACACTTAGACCCCTATTAAAAATTTGAAAATATATTTTTTCATAAATAACTTTAAAATTACTGGTACATCCCCCCTATGAGTATCCTTTGTTTACAATTGTACTCCTTTTATTAGGGTTTGGACGAAAAATACTAATATCAACAAAAAATATTACATAAACTTTCAATTTTAACCATTATTGCGTAGTCTGTATAAATAATTGAGAAAAATACCCTACTAATATTTTTATACTTATAAAGGGCTGACAATATAAAAGGTAAAAGGGTGCAATTTTAATAAAATATTATTTTTAAATTATTGCCATTGGATAAAAAATAGTCAATGATGAATGAAAAAGTAGCCATTTTTCGTGCTTTTATTTTTTTATTTTTTATTGAGATTCATGTATACATATAGGTTGAGGTTAACACAATCATTATTTCTATTTTTTCAAAATGTCTTTTCATATTCTGTATCTAGTATTGTAGGATTGAGATATATAAAATTTTCTTAAGACAATCTGAAAAAAGAATAAATAAAAACAACAACGATGATCTATGAGAGGACAATAAATTCAAAAAAATTATTTTATTGTTGTCCTGAGCAATTTTTGTGTTATGTCTAATTACTACAATATATGTTCACAAAGTAATATATCGTATCTTATATGGAATGCACCAGTGACAAAATGTCTATATATTTGAATACACCGATGAGAGAACTCATGCTCAGGACAATAATAAATAACCTTTTTGGATTTGTTGTTGTCTCAGAGATCATCACAATATTATTTTCACAGTGCATTCGCAAATATTTTTCTCTTCTTTATTTATTTTACAATACTAAATGAATTACTTGAACAAAAAAATTTCAAAAAATAAATAAAATATTGGTGTTAACCTCACACCATATACGTTGAATGTAGAAAAAGAACCACCAAACAGTGATTTGTTTTTTAGTTTATCAACATCTGCTTTTTATCCAATACCTAATTTTGAAACACTGTTTTATTATAATCACACCCTTTTAACTATATATATATATATATTATATTTACCACCTTACAAGATAAAAATATTACTATGATATTTTTCTTAACAAATTATACGAAATGCTGAATGAGGAGTAAAATCGAAAGTTTATGTAATGTTTTTACTTATGTCAGCATTTTTAGTCCAAATCTTAATAGAAAGAGTATAACTGTAAATGGAGAATTCTCGGGAGGGAGGTGGGCGTGGTGCAAATGTAATTTTAATGTTTTTTTGAGAAAAACTGTAATTAGGTATTTTAAGAGGGGTCTAAGTGTAATCAATTCTATTTTTAATTTAAAAAGTTAAGGTCTACACTAATATACAAGATAATAATTAATAATAATTCATCACTTTCACGTAAAAAAAAAAAAAAAAACAAGTTACAAGATTTATGAATGAACGCCATTAAATTTTCTTTAGCATACCTAAATATTTCTTTTGGTTGTTGGGGGAAGAAATCTAAATAAAGAAATAAAATGCTAAAAGTCTTATTGTAAGCAATTAATTTTGTTGATTGCACAAGCAAATGACACAATTATAAATTTATAAGTAATTGGAAAAATTCAAGGATCGTTTTCAAAATTTCTAAAAAGCACTTATAACTAGAGAATCAACACTCCTCCACATTCATGCCTACCAAGGTTAAGAAAGTAAAGAAATTCAAAATTACGGGATCAAAATTGAAAATTTCGTAACAATAAAATTAAAAGTGAAAAGACCTAAAATTACGGAACAAAAAATATAAGGGGCTTTTTTAATTTTAATCACAATGAACAGATGTAAGGATCTCTTCTCATAATTGAAGAATGATAACTGAGGTGCCGTTTGAGCTAAGGAATCGTTAAGAAAATTAAATAATTCAATCATATTATCATTTCACACAAAAGTTTATATAAAATTAAAAAAATATATATATTTTTTACTGAAAATTAAAAATAAATACACAAACAAACTGGACCCATTAGTCTGGGAAAGAAGTGTAACTGTATAACTGCGCTGGCTAAGAAATTGGTGACAACCCGATCGTTTCAATTCATATTTTTTGTCGAACCATTTCATATAGGTTTGGAACTATAATACCATCTTACCAATTTGAGGTGTTGGTGATCAAATGTGCTGATATCTATACTATTATATAAAGAAAATTCCCCCCATACTCACAAACGACGATTACTTACATTGCTGTATTATTTTTTATGATGTCAAAAATGCCCTTCAACTAATAATATAACCAACTTATTTAACTTCCAAAGTTTCACTAATTGATAAATTAGATTTTTTTCTTTCTTTCTTTTATTTTTTTAATGTGATGTAATGATTTATATTTTACTCTTATTTATAATAATAATATATTTTAAAGTGCAAAAGAATATTTATTATATGCACGCAGGGACGGCGTGCCACAACAGCTAGTATATAATAAAAGAAAGAGAGACTAACCAATTCATGCTGCCTATTATAATCAAGCGTTAATTACACTTAAACTCCCTCTAAAATTATAAAATTACACTTTTCATAAAAAAAATTTAAAATTACACTTACACCTCTCTAAAAAATCCCCTTTTACACCTACCCTTCCGTTAGACTTTGAACGGAAATATTGAAGTCAGCAATTTACATAAATTTTAATTTTTTTTCTCTCATTTAACATTGTCATGTGTATTTTTATACTTATAAGTGGATAAATATAATTGTATATGGAGTGATGTTAACGCTATTATACTTTTCCCTTTATAAGTGAAAAATTATTATTTAGAATATCAAATGAGGGGTAAAATTAAAAATTTATGTAATATTTTTTTGATAACGTTAAATTTTTTTTATCTAAATTCTAACAAAAGGGAGTCAGGTGTATACGGTGAATTTCTGAAGGGGGTATAAGTATAATTTTAAAACTTTTTTGAAGAAAAGTATAATTTCAGATTTTTAAAAAGGGTCCAAGTATAATTAACCTATAATCAAACATCAAAAGTTTCTGTTTACTATCCCTCATCATAACAACTCCTAACTCCTGCAATTTGATCACTTCATCAAAGCAAGGAAAACATATTAAAGTTTGAAGCGGGGATAATATTGAGCAGAAATATCCAACAAAAGTGGCAAGTCTCATTTTATGAGGATAGATGTTAAATTTCCAATTAGAATTCAGAACCTCATATTCTAAAGTATAGAGTTTTTCAATAAAGGGTAAAATATTTTTTTGGTCCCGTAAAATTAGGGCATTATTCGTTTTGGTAGCACAACTTAGATAGGTGGTTGTTTTAGTCCCATAAAATACGTTTTTCACTTTTTTTTAGTCCCAAAAAATCATTTGCAACTTAGGTAGGAGGCTATTTTAGTCCCATAAAACACTTTTTTCAGTTTTTTTTGGTCTCAAACACGTTTTTCAGTTTTTTTGGTCCCAAAATGCATGTGTTGGGACCAAAAAAAACTGAAAAAACGTATTTTATGAGACTAAAACAGCCACCTACCTAAGTTGTGGTACCAAAACAAATAATGCCCTAATTTTACGGGACCAAAGAAGCATTTTTCCCTCCAATAAAATTCATGTCAAAATTCTCAATATCCAAGACATACAAAATTTGTGATCCATTGCTATGTGAAAGGGAAACATCCCAAGGTTCAAGGTGATCCACACTTCAGTTTCAGATGATGCCAATTATCAACAACTTCATAAATCCAATGGTTTAGGTCAATACAGTGGCAAAGTCACACGTTACTTTTCTTAGACAATTTATACTTTATCTCGTGAATATGGAATCTCTTTAAATGAAAGAATTTTTTCTTACAATTTTCAGCTATCATCAACAAAATGAGCAACCAAATAACGATAAGCAACATACCAAAATATCCGTGATAAAAAACACTTACATCTAAGTTCATCCAATAATTTGTGAACTTTGACATTTTCTTCCTGTATACTTGAGTCACATCACCTCTTATGACATTTCTACGAGGAAACTTAAAATTAGTTTTGTTTTCATTCTCAACTTTCAATTTATAATACAAGTGAGTTTTCTTGTATAGTATTGGGTTTTGTATGAAAAATAAAAATATGTTTACATTAGTATGTTTTGTGAAAATTTTCTTATAAAAAGATGATGCACTGAAGATGTGTATGAATTAGAATATTTTGTAACAGTTTTTCGTTAAAAAAAAAAAAAAGGTGATTGAATGAAAATATGCATGGGTTAGGATATTCTATGATAGTTTTTGTACCAAAAGGCATGATAGAATGAAAATATATTTGTGTTGTGATGCTTGCTGATGGTTTTTGTACAAAAAGATGATGCTTCTCAATAAACTTTTTTATGTATAAAAAAGAGATGTGAGAGAATGAATTTTTTAAAATTTAGGGTAAATTACATCTACTTCTCCTGATGTTTGTCATAATTATAAATAATTTATCATTGTTTAAAAAATTATAAATACCCCCCTGAGGTTTATAACCATCTAACAAATAACTCATTTCCATCCATTCTTATAGGTGAACTGACCAAAATACTCTATGCAATAATTATTTTTTATTTAATTCTTAGAATTTTTTTGGACCACAATGCGCATGGAGATGTTTCTTAAGTTTTGTATACAAAGGAGCAACAATGCTATTTTTCTCGATTGATTTTTCTACAATTTTAATAAAAAATTCAACGGCAAAATAGTAAATTTCAGACTTTTGTTAAAAATTACAAACCTTAGGGGATATTTTTAATTTTTAAAACAACGAGAAGATATTTGTAATTATGTCAAACATCAGAAGAGGTGGCTGTAACTTACCCTAAACTTTAAGGTCAAATCTCACGTAGAAGGGCCAACCAAACATGATATGTTGGAATTTTAAACAATATAGGACTGAAATAGACCTTTGAAAATGGAACCAAACAATGCTTAAAATTCAGATTCATACCATCCAACAGTTCTCAAAGTATTCAAGCAATTGCCAAATTCATTCGACTTTCAACTTGGTCAATTTTGAATTCGTTTGTGGGACTTTTGCCCAAATCACTTCGAGGTTCTAGTTTAAATTATGGAGACACATTTTTTAGGGGTTTTTTTTTTGCAAATGAATAGTACCATGTGTAGCATCACTGGATAATTTTTCTTCGTAATAATTACATTTAGCACGCACAACATTGCTTACACCCCTAACCTATTTGAAGTGTCTTACACAAACTGATTGTTTTGAACCCAACGTTCAAAATTTATTTGTGTCTTTATTCAATTGCGCCATTATTATAATACAACTAGTTCTGTTTTTCTATCGTAACTTGGGACTCAAGAATTTCCATTACCATTTGCAAACAACCACTACAAATAAAAATTCATTTTTGTGACATAAATATTGCAAATGGAAATATAATCAATCCCAATTAGCGCGGATATTGCAATGATTTTATGATGAAAAGCCCGTTGTAAAGACCAACGTAGAGTAGGGATGGCAACGGGACATGTTTGCCAAAATCTGGGATCAACCTCTTCAAGAAAATTTGGGACTCGGACCGGCCCCGGCAAGGACTAGCCGGGTTGGACCCAATAGACCCAATTAATATTTTTTAGAATATTAATATATATATATATATATATTTAAAAAATAATACTATTATAACTTTATAAATATGAGACAATAGTATTACTGAAAGTTTTTAATTATTATTTTTTAATATACGTACATGTTTTAGGCATTGAAATATTAAAAATTCTAGAATAACTTATATAAAAATTAAAATATTCATAAACTGTTTATATCATTATTTTAATTTATAAAAATATCAAGTTATGTATTATATATAAGTATAAATAAATTTATACATATTTTTTTTATATATGTACAAATATATTCTATATAAGTATATGTAAATATACAAAAGAAATTATACAGGGTGGTTCGGGGGCGGTCCGGGTCCAACCCACTAAAATCTGAACCCGTCCCAAGACCCGTTCAAGACGTCAAAACCAACCCCAATCAGGGCTAGTTCGGGTCTGAGCCGGATCCATTGTCATCCCTATCGTAGAGTAAGTCGTCTTTTACAGTAGGAGAGACCGTCCAAATTTTTTTCGTCCACTAATTCTAATGGAATTTTGCGGGGGAAGACGGCAGCACAATTTTGTGACGGACTTTCTGATGAAAATAGTACAATTAGGAGTGACATTTGTGCAATTTTCTTTCCCATAGCAAAACCACTTTAATATCAGTCGAAAAGGTGCTAAAAACTTTGCAACTTCTTTCTTCTTCCGTCACAAATGTAGTGGACAGTCGCAAGTGTAACAATTATTTCCACAATGACTATTATGCCCTTTGAAAATTTGTCGCATATGGTATAACGATTATTTCTCTAACGGTTAGTTTTTTTCCATTGTAAATTGTGTCGCAACGTCCATTGCAAATTTGTTTATATATATATATATTATTTTTATTTCATTTGTATTCACTCTCTCGAATCATTAAACCACACACACTATCTCTATCTCTCTTCAATTTTCGAGTATATTTTAAATACTACCATCATCACGTACCATTCATCACTGAGTTGAATTTGGGGGAGGTGGACCATTATTGACCAGGTAATAATTGGAACCTTTTTTTTTCATTTAGTGTAGTTTAATTATTGTTTATTTTATATATTTAAATCTTAATTATTATTATTAGTGCCAGTTAATTAATTTATAGTTTATAATTTATATGGATATATATATATATATTTGTAGGTAGTGATTATCATGTAGAGACAATTGGGAAGGTGGATGTATAAGAAGAACCTGTGGGGAATGCGGGCCAAGTGTTCGCGTGCATATATGGATGGTGAAAAGATTAAGTGTCGTGTCGAAAGTGCAAGGACAAAAGGTTCAAAACAGTGGAAGAGTTATGTTCGACTTATGTAGGAACGGATTTGTGGACTTCACATGGTGAGAAATGATGCAGGAGTACTATAATTTAGTGACCGACCCAGTTCTCGAGGATATCTAAGCTGCATAGAAGACCACTATGCATTGGGTGATTACCACTAGATGAATTGGGGTTAGATGATTTCTCTAGATGCAATTGCACCGGAATATTTTTCATTGTACGTCGAGAGGGCGCCTAATGGGGGCCGGAGCTCCTGTCCTATTGATACTGGTCAAGCCTATCCTAGTTCGTGGTAAGGTGGGCGAGCGTACGACTATGAAGTGTCTGGGTTATCAGATTATTTTTTGGATATATTGAATGTTGCTGCGACTATTCGTTGTACAATAATTGTAACAAATCCAATTGTCAGGGTTTGCTAAGCTGGTGTTTATTAAGGTCGGGCACAACATGTCCGAGATGTTACGATCAAGTGTCCTAGTAGGCTAGTAACATATTACCTCGTGATCACACCCTTTCATCCGATTACTACAACACGAAGAAGATGATAAGGGAAATGGGTTTATCGGTCTAGAAAATTGGTGCATCTAAAAATGATTGCATGCTATACTGGAAAGACAACAGTGAGCTGGAGTAATGCAAATTCTATGGTGACCCGAGGTACAAACCAACCAGGGACTCAAAACCCCTCACGTAAAAAGTCTCAGTATGTCGTGCTAAGTACTTGCCATGGACTCCTCGACTGTGGAGGTTGTATGCTTCACCAACGAATGCAGAGCACATAAGATGGTGAAGGGCTCCATGTGCCATCCTTCTGATATTGAGGCGTGGAGGCATTTCGATCAGACACACCTAGATTTCACAATGAAGCTTCGTAATGTTAGACTAGGTTTGTGCACTGACGGGTTTGCACTGCACAGTTAATATGGTCGGATGTACTCATGTTGGCTGGTTATCCTGGCACTATACAATCTCCCATCGGGGATGTGTATGAAATTTGAGTACATGTACTTGACCCTAGTGATGCCTATCGAATTTGAAATGTTTGATTGATGTGTACATGTAATTGTTGACCGAGGAGCTGCTGCAATTGTGGCATGTTGGTGTGCGGACGCATGATCATGCCACGAACTAAACGTTCATGATGCCTGCGATATTCATGTGGATTGTGAATGATCTACTTGCCAATAGTATAGTGTCTAGATGGAGTACTGTTGGTATTGGCTTCAATGTTAATGAGAGTGACAAGTGTATTTATTATAAAGTTAAAGGGGACAATTGCATAACTCTATGCCTGTATGTAGATGACATTATGTTAATAGGATCTAACTTGAAACTTATCACTGAAACCAAGTCATTCTTAAAAGATAAGTTTGAAATGAAGGAAATGAGTGAGGCAAATGTAAATCTTGGCATCAAGTTGATTCAGTCAACTGGTAGTATGGCTATTTCTCAATCGCACTATGTTGAGAAGATAATTGAGAATTTTGGCTATAAAGATTGTAACATTGCAAAGACGCCTTATGATCTTTTAGTGGCTCTTTTCAAGAATGAAAGTGGTTATCGGTTTCTCAACTAAGGTATTTGCAAATCATTAAGAGTTTGCAGTATTTAGCAAATGGTTCAAGATCAAATATTTCATTTTCTGTCTCTAGACTTGATAGATACTCTAGTTGTCCTGATAGAACCCATTGGCGAGTTTTGGATAGGATACTTAGGTACCTTAAGGGTACAACATCATTGGCCATACATTATGACAGGTTCTCTGCAGTTCTTGAGAGTTATAGTGATGATAGTTGGATAGCCCAAAACTCGTAGCAATAGGTATACTGGATATGTTTTTAGCTTAGGTAGGGGCGCTGTCTAATGGAAGTCTACAAAATAGGCTTTGATAACCCGCTCAACTTTTGAAGCCGAGTTATGTGCACTAGACCTGACTGGGACAGAGGCAGAATGGTTGTATGGGTTGTTGGTACAACTTCCCATTATAAGCCAGCATCTTTCGCTTTATTCCAGTGCATAGTGATAGTCAAACCAAAAATTGAAAAGATAAGGAGTCGTAAGTTCAACCAAAAGACCAAAAAACACATCCAAGTTAGAGTCAAGTGTATAAGGAATTGGTGTCAGACAAAGAAATCAACGTTGACTTTGTGGGAACAAAGGCAATGTAGTTGATCCTTTGACAAAAGGACTTGATCTATAATTAGTGAAAAATCCAAATTGGGAATGAAACTGAAAACCCAATAGTGATGTGTCTACAGTAGCAACCCAGCATTCTAAATGGAGATCCCATGAAAAATATTTAATGTGGTATTAACAAGTCGTAGGGTACACCTGAGCACCTAAATTTAGATTGGTACTTGGTATCTACAGTCTATCCATGGTGGCAGTCAAAGTCGGATGACTTAGAATATGATTCAAATCGGAAGGTACTGTTATTGAAAACAAGTGACAATAGTTTGAGTAAACCTAAATCTATGAATTTGTGGGAAATTGTTATAATTAGCATTATGGAATGCTAATTTGTAACAACAAATTATCTAATAAGTTCGATGCCAATTTAAAGGTTAATCCATGGACTAGATTGAACAATGAAAAATTGTGTGCATTTGTCCCAAATTGAAAGAATAAAGGATGTAGTTGAGCTTTGACAAGTATACATATATGTTGGGATTATAAGAATTAAAATAACTCTTAACTTGTTCAACGTTGAAAATTACTTGGAAAAAGAATCTCCTTATATTGAGTTCAAAGTTCAACTTAAGTTTTAAGTGTTATTAAACTATTTTCTTTCGGTGAAAATTAATAGAGTAAAAGTTAAATAGAATTTTCTAGAATACATCGGTGATGAAATGAGTTCTTTAAACTTAAAAGATTTTAATTAATTCAGATAGATTTTTTAAACACAACAAAATTATTTTAAAAAGTTCTAGCAAATCTTTTCCCTTTATAATTCGACATCTTCATGTAATTAAACATGGAATAATTCATAAATGAACTAATTAAGTACAAACTAACCAAATGAGTAACAACACATTCATATGCATTATCTTTAATCAGAAAGAGGAAAAAAAAACAAAACAGAAAATTAATGTAGAATATTATATAACATGTGTGTGGTGTATAAGAACAGTAGTCCAGTGGCTAATCACGAGGCTTAATTTAGTTAGCGAAATTAAGGTCTAATAATTCCAAAGGTCATGTGTTCGAACCCCAACGTGGATTGATGTTATTTCTACTGTATAATAAAACGATTTACTGCTGTAATAGTTAGGTGTTAGTTTATGTGATATTATTGATTTGATTGTTCGTAATTATCTCTATTCGATATTAATAGCCAACATGACTGAATATAATCACTTTACTTTCTATTAATAAAATTTATCATTTTCAATTGAAAAAAAAAAAAAAAGTAGTCGGGTGATATCTAATCAGTGAAGCCCAACATTAATTATTTAATAAGATAAGCTAAAAAGAATTAGTGTTTGCCAGCTAACTTAAACAATATCACCCACTAACTTCCATTCAATCAAAGGGTTTGTATAGCTTTATGATCATGCTTTAACGTGCAATGCCACATCAAATGACCTCTCTTTGTCGACTCTCCCTTTCTCTCTCACACACCACACACACTAAGAGACATATATGCATTGAAAATTTAAAATTTTAGAGAGAGAAGAGAGAGAGAGAGAGAAATAAATAATAAATATTGTTCATATATTAATGTGTGTATGTAACATAGTATAGCTGTCGTGGTACGTATTATTTGTGTGTATGAAATTTTCTAAAAACTAGAAGACAACCAACGCATTCATGTGCATCAAATTTCACACACCTCATTCACCCTAATGTTTCTTTTTTATTTATTTCTTTATTTTTTTTAATGAAAGATATATATAAGTTGAGAAAAAGAGCATTAATTAACTACTATTAACAATTATTTTTCTTTTAACATGATATTTTATATAGAGAAAATTGAGCATATTAATTTATCAGAAATTCCTTTTAATATTATTACTAATTATATATAGGGTTTAATGCAATTTACCTCCATGTGATATTGCAAATAAGCAAATGACCCCTCCATGAAAAAAAAGCAATTTACATCCCCGTGTTCTTTAAAATAGAGGGAGGTAAATTGCTCCATTTAAAAAAGTACGGGAGTTAGGGAGGTAAATTGCTCAATTTTAAAAAATACAGGGAGGTAAATTACTCTATTTTTAAAGAACACAAAGAGATAAATTGTTATTTTATTGTTTATAGAAAGGTAATTTGCTCATTTGCAATATCACAAGAATTGCTTAAACTTGCATATTTTCCATTATATAGATATATATATATATATATATATCTAATGTCATTTTTTTTTCACAATAACAAAATTTATTTTAATAGTCATACTTATTTTCTCATTATCATTATAAAAAATCAGCGACATAAAATTGTGCATAAACTTGTCAGTAAATCAACTAGTACTCACACATGACAACCTAGCTAGTGATAAAAATTACTTATTAATATTAAATTAATATATGCTTCACTAATTATCTATAATAAAATGACAATGTGCACAATTATTTGCCACTAATAATTGTATTGTGATAAAATACAATTCATCGTCAATCACCTTATATTTGCAACGATAACTTTAAAATTATCATATGATAATTTATCGCAAATATTACATTTTATTGCAATGGCTGCTGAATTAATTAATTATATAAATAATACACATATATACCTACCTACAAAATATATATATATATATATAGAGAGAGGATTGATTAAAGTTTAAAAAGTATTGGGAGTACTGTAGGTGGTAGGAAGGTGCATCGTAGAGAACAAAGATGTCGAGCAGAAGGCATACCCGACAGAGAGACCTTAGTCCGGGAAAACCGGGTTGCATGTCATCTCTCACACTGTGGGTCACCCTCACATGCCACCATGTGCCCACCCAATCCTTTCCTATAACTATTTCTTTCTTCCTTACTTTATTATTGATGATACTGACAACGAGCTTGAGTTACTTATAAGATTCAAAATCTTCTCTTTTTAATTCATGAGTCTTATTTTAGTTGGCGAAATTGATGTCTTATGATTCTAGAGGTCATGGGTTCGAATCCCTGCGTGAGTTGATGTTGTTTCTACTATATATAGTAGATATGATTTGTTGTTGTAATAGCTAAGATATTTTTTATATGATTATTTGTAATTGTTTCTAATCGATATTGATAGCCGACAGGATTGAATGTATGTAATCATTTTACTTCGATTAATAAAATTCATCGCTTCTAATTTAAAAACTCGCGAGACGTCTTTTCAAGACATAATTGTCAAACTCATATGAAGTCAGAACGGACACTTAATCAATATCCTGTTATCGTTAGCATGGATTAATTCTTTGGGTATATATGTTAGGATGAAATTGTTCATAATGTATGTGGTCATTTATATATCATGATGAGACGTACTTATATTATATTTCAGAGAACAATAATCTTCCATCTAATACTGCGTTCAGATAATTAATTGATCAGTACCAATTCAATAATATTTTTTTTTTTGTTTTGAAATGATAAATACATGAATTCATCAATATTTTAATAAATTAAATAATACGTTGATTCGATGGATACATCAACATAGCTAAGAATAATAGAATAAATTACAATAAATTCATATAAAGTGAGAGTAATACCCATACGTCTGATGAGACTTGAAATCATAACTTCAAATTCGTTCGTGGGACCTCAACATTAACAATTAGACTAAGATATTCTTGGTAAAATTCAATTTTTTTTGTTAAGAAGTCATTGTTCTAAGTTTTTTAGAAACCACCTTTTTTTTTTTTTTTTCTTTTAGCATCATAGTTTAAATTAATCTATGAAAATCATTTTTATCCAAAGAACCATAATGAAGTCATTTAGTTTGCTCATGGGTTACACTACCAAATTTATAATTGCATTAAATGTGAGATACGGTGCCAAATTAATAAATTATGATGTATATAATCTACTACAAATAAAATGTAAATTAATATGAGAGAAATAATTAATCATGAAAACTCACAAAAAATAAGGAAAATTAAATAAGTTAAAATATATAAATTCAAATATAATAAAGGTATGTTAAATGATTATCTAATTAATCTGAAAATTTAATTTAATGTCTAAACAATATCTGAACACGTTTCTCTAACTATTTAACATTAATATCTTAATTCGTCCCCCCTACGTGCAAATTCTACACGAAATTTTTCTTTTATAAATGGGTGGCGATGAAATTCAAACCTAGAACTTGTTATTGGTTAGTCTTTAATATATTATATTAAACGACCACCTCATTTTAAAAATTTAAACTATTAAAGAAAAAAATCATTTAATATTAATAATTTAGTAAGGGATTATGAAATTTGAACCCCCATCTACGTAGTAAGTAACCCACACTATACATAGAAATGAATTGTTGGATTATTATAGTGATATCCCCCACGAATGGACAGATCTAGGGAGGGACCCTTCGTATGTAGCCCATCAGGGCAAACACCACCGTCGGATCCGGTATGCTGCATCCTGGCCACACCTATAATCATGATATATGTGTACTAGAATTTGCTCTTCTGTTCTGTCTTTTAGTGTAATACAATATTCTTTTCTATTTTTCATTTTATTACTTTTAATTTTGGAAAATTATTTTTGCTATAAAGAAACTTCTCCCTTCCAAAAATCCCACATTACTTAGATAACTATATACATATATAATTATACAATCAATTATTGTTATACAGTGGTTAAGATCGAACGTTGTCACACCCATGATGTAGGTTCAGATTCCTGTGAAGATAAACAATGGGGTTAAACATAGGTACGTCCTGACCTATGTATCGATTCTGACGTGGTTACGTCTTAGTTCTGACCTCTATATTGATTCACACGTAATTAGACCCCTTGATGACAATAACTTTTAAGGACCTTAGACGACACACATGAATATCATACGCACAATCCTTGTCGATGCGTATGTGGGGTGCCATCCCTGCTTTCTCGTCTTATCTACCTATTATTAATTTTTAACCAAAAATTTAGGCAAAATGCTTTTTGGTTCCGTAAGACTAGAACATTATTTATGTTGGTACTACAACTTAGGTAAGTGGCTGTTTTAGTCCCATAAAACACGTTTTTCAGTTGGTTTGATCCCAAAATATCATGTCACATGTGCAAGGCACATGACATTTCGGGATAAAAAATTTGAAAAACGTATTTTATGGGACTAAAACAGCCACCTATCTAAATTGTGGTACCAAAACAAATAATGCCCTAGTCTTATGGGACAAAAAAACATTTTGCCCCAAAAATTTATGTGCAACAAAGAAATCTCTATTATGCTGATTTTGTGTAATTGTTACTATTTAATATATTTATGTTTAATATATATATATATATATAAGATTTGTTTTTACATCTTATTTTTGAAAAAGATTATTATAAAATTTTTTCTGAAATTATCAGTTTAAAAGGGTGTAAAAAGTGGTCAAATTAATGGGAGAGTAATTTTGGAAGAGAAGTGTATAATAATATGTATAAATAAATAAATAAATGCAGCAAAGCAATGGGATCAAACGTAGTCAGCTTTTGAATAGGCCAATATTCTTCTCGGGATTGGTGGAAAAGACTTCCAATTCCCCTATAAATACTGCCCTCTCCTCTTCCCTTAAACCTACACTTTCTATTCTCTCTCTCTTTCTCTCTCTACATATATATATATATAATAGTTGTATGTATATTTCTTTGAAGAAACCCTATTTAGGGCTGCAGCAGATTGTTCTTGGGAGGGTTCTTCAGAAATGGCTCTTTTCCTACCCTTCCACAGCTTTCTTGAACTGCAAAGTACTGCAGATCACTGTACGTCCCGCAACCGGAGGTGATTATAAGTGCAACCTCTCTGCGGTTCAATAAAGCTGTGGGAAGATATGGGGAGGGCCAAGGAGAATTCAACACCAGATAAGGGTTTTACTGCATGGTAATTTTTGTCTGTCTATGTCTTTCTCTGCTGTTGGATTCTTCTTTTCTGTACGGTTAGTTCTTGTTTTACTGCATTAGAATAGATCAAATAAATGATTGTTTACTCAGCAGACCAGATCTGGTGAAACCCTTTTCAATTTACCTCATTTTTACATTGTAATTTCCAAGTAAATTTGAATTTCGGTGTTCTTGATTATAAATTTTACTCATCTCTTTCCTGCGGTTTCTTCTTTTTATACCCTAAATTGATGCAAAGTCATTCTTAATCTCTTTTGTAGCTTGAATTTTACAGGATATGTATATATATATATATATATATAATTGGTATCTCCTCAACCACACACACACACACATGGAGGGATAAGAAAAAGATTAGTCTTTTCTGATTTCAGATCTTTTCACTCACATGTAACACAAAAGACATGAAATTTCCTGGTAATTAATTATGGAAAAATGTTTAAAAATCCATGACATTTAAATTTGATACCATAGTTAATATTCGCCCGATCTAAATTTTTCGATGTTCTTGAATTTTTTCAGCACAACTTTATTAGAGAAAATATTAGAACCCTTCTTTCTTTTTCATGTATTAGTTAATTTTGTAATTTCTATTGATTTTAATTTGTACAGGCTGTATTTTCATCCCAAGCCCATAATTATTGCAGGTGATAAATTTTAGTTATTGCAAGTTATTTATCCTAATAAGTGTAAGTACTGCAATAACACTCCATAAGTTTACAATAATTCTTGGGGCTAGACAGACATATATATATGTTTGGTTTGGACCACACAGTTTGCATTTTGCCTTTATGTTATGCAACCACACCTTAAGGCCACTTAAGTAAAGAATGTTTCAACAAAAAAAGGTCTATCAATTTCAAATTGGTCAAGTAAAATCCAATTCAAGACTTGCTCCTGATTCATTTTCACCTTGGAAAAGAGAGGGAAAAAACAGCATTTGCAGATGAAAAGCAGACAAACTTCAAGAAAAAACTAGGGTTTTTACTTTTTGTCTTGTTAAGGGCTGTGGATCAGATCCTAATGTTGTTGTCTCCTGTTTAGTTTCAACGGAACGATCAATGTAATCCAACTCTAAAAATCTGGAGTACCTCTAAAATAATTTAATCTATCCAATCTTGAATTGTTTCCTTTTAGATCTACAGATATTGGTAATTTTGGCAGATTATTGAGTTGTAGAAGCCCTGATTCAGAACATGCTACTCCAAAAATCTTACATTTTTCAGTGTAGATTTTGAAATCCTGCATTAAAGATCAGTTCTTGGTTTTTTGTTACATCTAATTCATTTATGGGCAGTAAGTTTTTCTTCTCTTTGGTACTAATTATTATGATTGTCTGTGAGAAAAACATTCAATAGCAATGACAAAAATTAGCGTCGAGCTAATTAGCAGGTAAAATTTTCGTTGCTAATGCATTATTTAATACAAGAAATTTACTTGCTAACAAATTTAGCAACGAATTGTTTAAAATATATATTAAGTAGTGCAGATTAGCAATGAAAATTTTACTTGTTAATTAGTTCGACGCTGATTTCAATAATAAATTTTTTCATTACTATTAAGCTATTTTCTTGTAGTGTTAATTCGTTCTTGAAATTCTTTGTTTGCAGTAAGATTTCGTCCATCGTTTAGCTTCAAGATTCTCACTTTTATGTATATAATTTTCTACACTTTGGAGCAATTTAAGTAATTAAATTTCACTAATTTATATATTATTGTAGCTGATGTAGCATGCACTATGATTAGGTTAATTTCCTGGAGAAAGTTTTTTCTCTTAAAAAATTTCCAAATTTTTTTTACCACTTTGAATTCATTTGTTCAGCTGAAATCTACTGTGTGTGTATGAAAAGTTTAGGCTATGAAGATGATAGAGTAGGGTTGAAAAGTTTTGATATATCTACCATTGATCTTTTGTACATTTATGGTGGAGACAAAATTAACCATCGATCAAACAGTAGAAATAAAAAAGGGATTATTAATTTGATTGATGTAACCCAACCCCATCTTGTTCTTGATTTCCTTGTCTTATATATATACAGTTAATTAAAATCAACTTTTTTTACTGTTTCTGCAGGTTCACAATTATGAATTATAGCTACACTTTCATTTTCGTATGTTATATTAATAAAATTTCTGTAATTTTGTACTAATTAGTAATTAGAGTTAGAGTTCTTTAATTATTTCTCTTCTATATAAATTTAATTATATGGAAAGTATATGTATTACAAAAAAAGTTATTTAAATTGGGCATATCTATATGTATTTTGATAATTAATTGGGCATATATATATCACTACAAGAAAATAGCTTAATAGCAACGACAAAATTTGATGCTGAAATTAGTGTCGAACTAATTAACAAGTAAATTTTTTGTTGCTAATCTACACTACTTAATATATATTTTAAACAATCCGTTGCTGAATTTGTTAGCAAGTAAATATTCGTTGCTAATTCATTAACAAGTAAATTTCTTGTATTAAATAATGTAGATTAGCAACCAGAATTTTACTTGCTAATTATAGTTCGACGCTGATTTTTTCCGTTGTTATTGAACAATTTTCTTGTAGTGTATATTGAAAGCTTAGTTAAGTTCAAACTTTTTACTAATTTAACTATATATATATGTAGTCTCATAATTAATAGGTCTTTATTTATTTAGAATTATTTACTCAAAATTTATACAAAATTTATTTACTTAAAGCTGGGAAAGTCTTTATGGGAGTGTTTGCGCGAGTTTCGAAAAAGAGCTTTGCAACTTCTGAATTCAGAAAAACACTTTTGATGTGTTTGAGATGCCAACTTCTACTTCTGCAGGAACTGCTACAAAAAACACTTTTAAGCCAAAAGTTAGAAGCATTTTGGGGGGTACTTATAGCTGTTTGACTTTTTTGTAAATAAATGTAATTTTATTTTAGACTACTTTACCCTCATTATGATAATTTTAATTCGATCTTTCCCTTTTAAATTTATTTTCACAATTGTTCATCTAAAATTAATGTTAGAATTCTCAAATAATTTGAATAATTTATCACTAATAAAATTTATACATAATTTCACATATTTAATATTTTAAAATTTTTATATTTTATTTTCTATATTATATGATATTATTCCTAAATAGAAAAATATAAATTAAATTTCTATGATTAATTAAAAAAATAATAATTTTGCCAATTGTGCATGAATGAATAATTATATTACATAATGCGAACATTATTGAATTAAATAAACATCCAATTTTTCAATTAGTATTGAATATTTTATTAATATAAATGATAATTATTTTATAAAAATTTAAATATTAGATATTCTAATTGAAATAAAGTTTAATATGAATAGAATTAGTCAGAATTACAAAATTCAAAAATTCAGCGAAGTAATTTATTATTTATTTACAGAGTAATTAATATAAATATATATATATATATATCCAAGACAATATATATATATATATATATATATGGAGCCAGCTGATTTTTTTCACTTATTTTATATTTTAATTAATTTTTGGTTTAATTACACTATTCTCCCCTATTACTATGGGAATATACAAATTCCCCCCTCTTACTATCAAAATTACATAAACTTCTATTTTAAAGATATCCACTTTACAAATTGCCCCTTCCGTTAGTCAACTTAATGGATTTTGCTGATGCCATAAAAAAATTGGTCTAAACTTCCTATAATACCCTCAACCTGAATAACTCTATTTTTTATGACTTAAATACCCCTTAGGAGTAATTTGTTATTTTTAAATTTAAAAAGGGTGTATACTTGTAACTTTTAATATATTATTTTATAATTTTTTTCTTAATCACATACTGTGTATGTATAGGTTGTGACATTAATTTTTATTCCTAACAATCATTAAAGCTTGTAAATTTATTGAAATTATATTATTTTATAGAAAATAAAGCTTATATTTTGGGGAAAAAAAATACTTAAAGACATTTTGGTCCACTTTTATTTTCAAGTTTATTGAATTATTTTTAGTTTTATAAATGGAGGGTAAAATGGTTTTTTAAGCATATACCGTTAAATTTAACTAACACATGTTAATCAGAGGGGATAATTTGTAATTTTCATAGTAAAAAAGAGAAATTTATATATTCCCATAATAGCAGAGGAGGTCAGTGTAATTAACCCTTAAGTTTTTTGTGATGTTGAAGTAATGTGATATCCACCATTGATATATGGTCCACATCTGTTGATGAACTTTGTTGAGGGATATGAGCAGAGGCCAAAAGGACACGACGACGACGATGACGGCGACGTCTGCTGTACGTACCCGTTCCAAACACGTTGGGACGGAATTATTGCCTTTCCGTTGGCATTTTTCTCCCTTTATACCACTTGCTATGCCGGCCCTTCATTAATTCACATGCTTTCATTTGCTTTTGGCGCATTTTCAATTAATTCAAAATAAGGTAAAATGTAATTTTAGTTCTGTAATTCAGGGATTCACATTTTTGGTTCTGCAAGAATTAATTTTTACAATTTAATTCTGTAAGTAAAATTATAGTTTTTAGTCCCACAAGATTTGGTTCAACACATTTAGCCTTCTGTTTTATGATGTTTTAAAAATGATATCAAAATTAGAAAATATTGACACATTTAGTTTACTGCTTTACGAAATTTTTAAAATAGTTTTAAAATTGAGAAAATTTGACACATTTAGTTATCTGCTTTACGGGATTTTTTGGGACCTAAAATGTGTCGAGATTTCCCAATTTTGGGATCATTTTGAAAATTCCGTAAAACATAGGACTAAATGTGTGGAATTTTTTTAACTTTGGAACCATTTTCAAAATCACGTAAAACAGAAGGTTGAAATGTTGAACCCCCTATCTTATGGATTAAAAGTGTAATTTTGTCTATTCCTCTAATTTTATTTTATTTTTTTAGCAATTTTAGTCATTTTTGTGGTCAATTTAATCAAAAAATTTATGTGACTTGTACATGCCCTTTAAAATTAGGACTTTCCGACCATTATGATGAAGTGACACTCCAACTGGACTACCACGTCATAAAAATGCCAACCCAGCAGGACGGAAAGCCTCAATTAAAAGGTGTTGGCCAGAAAAGAACTAATATTATCAAAATTTTAAAATTACAGGACTAAATTGTGAAAAATTTATTCATACCGAATAAAAAAACCACTTCTTAAATTACAGAACTAAAATCACATTTTTCTCATTGGCCAGAATATAATTTTGCAAAAAATAGTACATAGTAATAGGAATTTTTGTTTACGTACGTTTATTCATTATTAATAATTAGTAATGCGTGTATGTTATAATTAATTCAACCATATATTTATTATCATTTGTACTACAAGAACTAAGCTTTTAAGTGACAACAGATATAAGGATCCTATGACAATTAAAATGTTAATGACAAAAATAAAATGTTAATCAACTCATCGCTGGTAACTAACTATATAACTACAAATTGTCACTAAATTTCTAACAATATTCAGTGACAAGAAATATATAAATTGATACTAAAAATATTATGTTTAGTGATAAAAAGTTAACTTGCCACTCTTTTATACAAAAACTAGGATTTTTTAAGCAGACATGGAAACAACTGTCATGAATTGACGGCAATTCAAAAACTTAACTATAAGGTCCTGTTTATTTTGAGAACCGTATTAAATGATTAATATGATTATTTTAAATTAAATGAATGATTAAAAAGTCCTGTATAAATCGTAAAGTGTTTACTTAAGCAATAATGGTTGTATTATTCTTCGAAATAATTAGTTATACCGCCTTCTTTGGTGATATTGTTTATGCAACTGAAGCAGTAAATAATACAAGATTTTGATTTTATACCGCCCCCCGTATAGCAAAATGGACACTGTACTAACTTATATTAATTATTTATTTAGGCTAATATACCAAAGTAAACGAGGCCTAAAGGTAATTTATGTACTTCAATACTGGGAAAAAAGAAAAAAGAATATCTTCCAATAATTTAAACAACAATTGAAAACGGGCACATTACACGAAAAGCAAGAATTCATGATGGTTGCAATGAACAAATCCACATTACTAGGAAAAAAAATATGGATGATGCTTTTAAATAATTAATATATATATATATATATATATATAAATAGATAGATGATCCTCTTCCTAAATTATGTATTTGTAATGAGATCACAAAAAACCGAAAGGAAAATTAACCTTAAACAGATGTCAAATCACGTACATTAACTTTCTGTACTCTTCTCATAATCCTTGCAACAACTTCAAGTAGAAATGCTCTTTCCCAGTTCCATCTTAATTAATTAAGGCCCATGGGCAAATGAGAAACAATAAAAATAATAATTAGACTTTGAATGCTCTGCGTGGAATGATATTGTTACTACATATAGTAGGTATTATTTGTAACTGTAATAATTAGGTGCTACTTATGTGATATTGTTGATTTGATTGTTGTAATTATCTTTGCTCGATAATGATATTCAACAAGACTACTTGTTATCTCTTTACTTCAGTTAATAAAAATTCATCGCTTCCAATTTAAAAAAATAATTAGACTTTTATAAGAGCTTGGATAACCAATCCTCGACTACGTGACATCCAATACCATATCTTGTAGTTCCCCTAACCAACACTTAAAAAAAAAAAAAAAAAGCACATAGCGATGGACATTAGATACTACAAGAGAATAACTCAATAGCTATAACAAAAAATGTGATGCTAAAATTAACGTCGAGTTAATTATCAAATAAGATTTTCGTTGCTAATTTACACTATTTGATGTATATTTTAAACATTCATTGGCAAGTAGTTTTCGTTGTTAAATGTATTAGCAAGTAAATTTCTTATATTAAATGATATAAATAGGTAACGAGAATGTTATTTGCAAATTAGCTCGACGCTATTTTTTTTTTGGTTGCTATTCCTCCCGGAACCTTGACGATGTTGTCAGTTCCATCAGAAAGCACTTACAAAAAATTAGCAACAGACAGTCCATGGGAACAATTGTTGTATATTTGAGGGAAACTTGGCGGAAGAGTTGTTTGCCGGTAACCGTTGAAAAATATGTCCCAATTTTGATGGATTCTGCAATTTGTCCAAAATTTCCAATAGATTTTGCGACACATGTTTGTTTTCACAACGGTTGTCACCTAACGTAATAAACCATTAGAAAATGACAGTGGTTGCTGACAGTTTGATTGTGGTCGTCTTCATGAACAAAGTTTGAGATGGAATTTTTTATGAATGTACATCCATCGGCAAACCAATATTCGCTTGTTAAGTTTGCGTTTTTTCCATTGCCAAATCTGTCAAAATTGCGATGGATGTGACCATCATAAAATCCATTGAAATTTCCATCGAAATTTAACCGGCTATATTTTATTGTTCCAAATCCGTGCTATATCCTTCGGAAGCATCTATAAATTGAATTCCCCTCATTTGTGTTCCTACTCTCTTGCATCCAATCAACACACACATAGCCTGTCTGTTTATTAACCTTCGAAAATTTAAATTTTTATTATTATTTGTTAATTAGCTACAGTACCGATAAGTTGCAATCAGCCCGTTCTGTCTGAATTGATGCTGGAAGAGGTACATCATTTTCCAAATAACAATTGAAACTCTTTTATTGTTGTTGTGCTTATATAAGTTAACTATCCTGTGATGATTTTTTTTGACAAATATATGTATATAAGTATGAATGCGTTACAGTAAATTTGAATTATTTAGGATCAATGTGTAATCTGTGTTTCTTTGGAATATTTCTTCATGTGCATGCATGTTTTTGATTAGATAACCATGCATGTTAAGAAAATTAAGGAGGCGGATGTATGAAAAGAACCTGCCAGTGAATTTAGAAATTAGGACAAAGTATGAGATTGGTGTTATGGATTTCATAGATTCGACTAAGGATTAGCATGCATACATGAACTACGAGAAGATTATATGCCCGCCCTCTAATTGTAAGAACCGAAGGTTTAGGACAACGGATGAGGATATGCATGACTTATGTAGGAAGGGGTTTATGGAGCAATATTATAATTAGACAGTGGACGGTGAGGAACTTGTGTAGGAGTACTATGATGATCTGCCCCTCCTGATTGTTGATGAGCCAACTCCTGTTGCACTACGAACGGCAGCGCACTAGTGTGATCACCAACAGATGAACTAGGACCAGATGATATGTGATGTTGTTGGGCTAAAGTACTTTCCATATGCGGAGCTTGCGGGACCAACCTTGATCTCGACTAAATTTGGTGGGACGGGGCTGAGTTTGTACTACGATGGGGGAGCCTATGGCTAAGATGTATCTGGGGCTGTTGAGAATCAATTTTATGATGTTGTGCACACAATTGACTAGCCATTGTGCACTTGTTGTGAGGACCACCCTAAGTTATCGATGATTGCTATACTAGTGAACATCAAGGCCGAGTACAACATGTTGTAGAGATGTTACAAAGAGGTGTCCTAGTTAGTGGGGGAGTTATTGCCTTGTGATCACACTTTTCCCTTAGATTATTACCACATGAAGAAGTGGATAAGGGAACTGGGTTTACCTGCCATTAAGATTGGTGTGTGTGGAAGAAAGTTTTTATGATGTATTGGAGGACGACATTCAATTTGAATCGTGCAACACTAGACAAACTCATTTTATTGCGACAACCGCATCCATCCCAATTAGCAACGACATTTGAGATGGTCTAGCGATGGATGACATCATGTGGTCTGGGAATATATTAAAAAAAAAAAAAAAGATCCAAAATTATTAACGGAAAAAATCATTGCAACCGCCATCACAGAGTCAGATTTCGCCAACGAGAGTTAGAAAACCAATCTCAATTTATTTGCTAGTGATAAATTCTGATGGTTTTTTCTGATGGAACTTTATCTTCGCATATTTGGAACTGTATTTGCGATGGGTATAACACTTTTCCCATAAGAATTTGAACATTTCTTTCGGCGGTCTAAAACCCATTGGTAATACCATCACATAAACGGATAGATTTGCGACTTGTTACTTCACAAACTAACAGCTATTTCCCACCATCTAGTTCAAATCATCAAAATATTGCTGCAAAGCCCGTCGGAATATTGTAGTAACAACTATATCACGACGGCTACATTTGCCCGCCGCAAATTTATCGTAAAGCTCATCGCAACGGCTACTTAGGATAATATGCATCGTTGTAATTAAATTGGTAGTTAGGATATCCTAGCATCATGGAATTTGATTTTTCTTTCCTCTTTATTGTCAAGGGATCTTCTATATTAGTTGATCCTCATGTATATTTAAAAATTCAATTCAATATAAAAAATATTTTTTCAGTTTCTGACAATTATATCAAAACATTGAATTTCGTACAACATTTTTGCTACTTGTTATAGGTTGATGAGACAACATTTTTGCTACTTGTTATAGTTTGAAAAATGAACCTAATAGAGATCAAAATAAAGATATTATATTTGATAGGGTTGTTAATGGGTACCCAATTGAAGAGTTCGAATCCTAGAGAATCCAAATAAACAAATTCAAATTATGGTGGTTCCCAATAAAAATTTATGGACCATGCATATGCACAGTCGGTGTGGGGGTCTAAGATTCGATTGAGGATGTCGTTGGACGTTTGACAACCACCGAAGCAGGTTCGCTTAGGAATCAACTTACTGTGTCTTTCACCTATGAAAAGCTACCAGCGTTTTGCTATGCATATGAAGTGTTGGGGCATATCTTGCGGGATTGTGGTGCTCGGTTGGAGGCGCTGGATAGAGAGGGCAAGAAAGAGGTTGAGCTGCAGAATGGGCCATAGTTGAGGGAGTCTAGAGCGGTAAGGCAGTTGTTAGGAAAAGGGGGAGGTTTGTGGGGGCGGGAGGAGTAGGAAAGGGGGTTGGCAGCATGATGTGGGTGACGGAGGGAGAAAAGCCTGGCAATCTTCGCTGCAGATAGTGTGGGGTTGGATGGGGCCGGGAGATGACTAGAGGAGGGGCGTTAGAATGAGGTAACAATGGTTGGAGGAGGTAGCGAAGTCCGGCAGGTTAGCAGCAACGAAAAGTGATGGGCGTGCGAGTTTTGTGGGAGTGGAGACGTGGGGGCAAAGATGAGGGCATCCAGGCTTGTGGTGGAGGTGGATATATTAGGTCAGGCTGGCGAGCCTCACATAAGTGTTGGGCTAACGCAGGAAGGTGTGGAAGAGTCTGTGTTTTAAGTCCTTGAAACTCAGCCTAAAATACGTGAAACCCAGCCTAAACACACACTTATGCTTATTATTGCCACTAAATCTATCATCGGTCTGGAGCCCACTATTGTTCTTGAACCCACTAAAGTCCTTGAGCCCATGTCGATACCCAAGTCTACTGTTGATCTTGAAGACAAAGTTACTGGTTAAGCCAAAGCCCAACCATATTGTATTGCCCATTGGCTAACCCATATTCTCGAGTCTATGAGAATCCACCTAATATTCGGCCCATTTGTTAAACTCAACCCAAGTACTCAACCAGACAAATCATCTTAAAATCGGTACTAAACATGATTTTCTTCTTGGTGGCCCAAGTTGTTACCGTAGTGGGGCTCCGCCAGTGCGTGTCGTCGAACGTCAGTCTACCAGTAGAGATTCAACCAGGTGGGGAGTTGAGTCCAACACGGCGAGGAGGGATAGGTAACTTAGAATCTTATTCCCACTTGAAGGTCTCTCCGACGATAACTCCTCCTAATAAGGATGAAAATTCTCCACTGTTACAGTTCCCTAGTCAGGAGACCTTCCTTCAATCCAAACCATTTAAGAGGGGAAGCGGGCAGGGACTGAGGGGGTGGGGGCAAAGGATTTGGTATTAGTGCCGGTGGTGTTTATGGCCGGGACAGTATCTTGAGGGATGGTCGGGCAGGCGGGCAAAGGTAATAGGAACAGGGGGCAGGCTGGGGAATGAAGGAGATCGAAAGAGGAAGCGTGATGCGAGAGTGTGGGAGAACGACCGCCGATGAAGGTGTTGCAGGGGGTTGTGGATAAACATTTGTGATATCAGCGGAGGTTACGGGCAGCCTCATGGGGAGTAATAAATGCTTTATTCTGGAATTATCGGGCCTTGGGGTCCATATCGACAGCTCGTAAGCTCGGGGACAGCTTCCGAGATTGGGACCTCAATTGGTGTTTTTTTCTTTTTTTTTTTTCAGAAACTAAGTGTAGATAGGGAAGATTTGAGAGGGTGCGAGGTCGACTTAACATGTTTGGTGTGTGTGTGTGTGTGTGTGTGTATTGTTGGTCGATTAAGGGGTCTGACGCTACTGTGGAGGAAGGAGGTGGTACTCCAACTACGTTCTTTTTCTGTTAATCATATTGATGTGGATATACTGGATGAGACGTCATCAAAAAATTGGAGGTTTATAGGTTTTTATGGGGAGCCAGATGTAATAGGACGGGGGGGAAATATGGGAAAAACTAGTTTGGTTGAGCGGTCAATCAGATGCACCATGGTTATGTGCGGGAGACTTTAGTGAGATCTTAATGCAACACGAGAAAGCGTGGGCACCGCGGTTGGCTTTCTAATTGGAGGACTTTCGGGGAGTGCCAACCTAGTAGTGATTTATGTGACCTGGGGTTCCAGGGAGTCAGGTATACTTGGTGTAATAGGCGACATGCACTGGATACAGTATGGGCCCAACTGGATAGAGCTTGTGGGAATACGACGTGTTACGAGCGACTTTGGGGTACTGTAGTTACACATAGATCATGTATGTATTCTGATCATGACGATGTGAATTCAGTGGCAGGAAGGAGGGACACCAAGGGGAAGACGAAAAAATCAGTTCAAGTTCGAGGCACGGTAGCTATAGTCGGAGGAGTGCCAGAGGGGGGTGAGGAGTCATGGAGTGCGTCGGGCTTGGTGTAAGATGTGCCGACCTACGACAAAGGGGGGTTGGGATTTTTGATAGCTAAGGGAGTTTAATGTGGTGTTTCTAGCAAAACTAGGATGGAGGATTTTTCTCTAGACTAGACTCCTTATTGAGTTGGGTGCTGAAAGCTCGGTATTTCCCGGCAAGTTCTTTCTAGGAGGCGGGACTCGAACATTATTAACTTGGCGGGGCAAACTTAGGGCATGATAATTGTTGGCTGAAGGGTGTTGGTTGGACCGAAAAGGCCAAAGAGGTGGCAGTTTGAGCGGGCAGGGAGGTTCTCGGTTAAGAGTGCGTATAGACATGCAATGGTGATGTGAGATTGGGAACAAGGTTCATCGTAAACTTACACCTAACCAGTGGTCGCAGATCATTGTGGCGTGTTTGGCCCTTCCAAAAGTTCCGGCTACTCATGTCGGAGTTATGTATGAAGGCTTTGCCGACGTTGGAGAGATTAGCAAGACAAGGCATGAGTGTGGATATACACGGTGCATGGTGTGTGGCGAGGGGGTGGAATCATCCAAGAACGTGTTCTGGGAATGTCCGTTTGCATGGCAGCTGTGGGCATTGTCAAACATAGCTTGGAGATTCCTATCGTCATGGAGGGGAGGGGGGGGGGGGGGGGGGGGGGAGGGAACAAAATGGGTTTTTGGGGGTTATCTAGTACTTGGACAAAGAGGAGCAGGGCCATTTTTTCACTTTCTGTTGGACGATATGGATGCATCAATGTCCAAGGCTGATGGAAAGCAGACATTAGGAGCCTTGGGGTGTGTGGCGGAATGCTGCAGTCATGCTAGAAAACTACTTAAATGTGCGGAGTTGCCTGGGGTGTAAGTGTGCATGGAAAGCGGGGTTTAGAGTCTGATGGGTGCTCTATAAGCTTGATCATTGTGCGAAATGGGTCTGGTAATTTGTTAGTAGTTGATTTATAAGCCAGGGTTAGGAGTAGCAAATGCGATGACGAAAGTTTCCATTGCAAATTGCTTTCAGCGATATAAATTGTGATTTTAGAGCTTAACTGTCACTAATTATTTACAATGACAATTTTACTAACATATCTTGTCGGTAATAAGTATATCATATATATATATATATATATATATAACAAGATCATCAAAATCATTGTGACTCAATATATATTTTCAATAATAATTTTCAAATTACTATTAATATTAATTTTTATTCTAGTGGCAATTAACCTTAATGCCATTCATGTGGCCAACAGCATAACAGCTACAACCTGTTTGCCATGCAATTTTGGTCCAGAACCAACAGACAAGCAGTTATATATATAGCTCTAAATGCCTGTCTTCCAAAGCTATTTAATGCTACCAAACAGAAAATTAACTAGAAACTGCAGCTTTATTAGAGGAAAAAAGAAAGTTTCCTTCTTAGCATCTGTGCTGGTGCTAGCAGCAAGTCCTGAGACAAGTCAATGAGATTTAGTTCAATTGGTGAAGTTGAGACCACACAATTTTAAATGTCATGGATTTAAACCCCGCACGATTGAAATAAAGCGAGTACAATCAATTCTGTCATATCAATAACAGATAGAGACAAATACAATATTTCTATCCACAATATCACGTATACTAACATCGTGCTATTACAACAACAAATAACCTACTATACAGTAGATTTAAATAAATCTACTATGCACTAGAAACAAATCATCCCACACAGGGGATTCGAACCCATGACCTCTAGAATTATGGGGCCTCAGCTTCGCCAACTAAGTTAGGCTTCATTGACTATAGTTATTGCTAAATTATTAAATAATTGTTGTTAAGTTTAGTTATAAGATATTTAATATGGATAATTGTAATAGTTGTTGGTAAATTAAATATAAGATACTTAATATGGGAAATTAATTCAAAAGTAAATAATAATTCATTGTTAATGCTTAAAAAAAAATCTAAGACAATAAAAATATCTATGAAAAAATATAGGGGAAACGTAAAAGAAAAGGCAATTGCTTTCCACATAACCAGTAGTAGTGTAGTACTACCTTTCTGAATTTGGTATAATTTTTTTTTTTAAGTGAAAGCGATGAATATTATTAATTGAACTAAATCGATTACAATCAACTCTATCGACTATCAATCTCTAATAGAGACAATTACAACAATTACATTAATCAACAATATTACATAAACGAAATCTAAACAACCTCTTTCTATAACAGTATACAAACACTCCTACTATACAGTAGACTATTATCTCATGTATTGATGGGGATTCGAACTCATGACCTCTAGAGTCATGAGACCTCAACCTTAACCATTAGACCAAGAGATCATTGGTTTGTATAATTATTAACTTCAAAAAAATTTCGAACGGAATCAATCAGACACTTATACATATGCACTTATCTATACTATGGGGATAATTGCAATATCGCCTTATGCAGGTCAAGAGTACAAGGTGTAATTTTTCATATTTATCATCGATTGACTTATTACAGAGTTATTGCAGGTCAAACAAATATTTTCTGGACAAACTACCTCTTATGCAGGTCAAGAGTACAAGGTGTAATTTTTCAAATCACATGGAGTCTTAGTTCAATTACAATAAATCTTAATTAGAATGGAGCGGTAATTAACCCTATTTATTAAGTGTGGGGTGTAGAGAAACTAACTTATGTGAATTAATTGATTTACAAAAATGCCCTTATTCTTCTTTTAACTCATGTATTCTCATAAACTTATAAGTGTAATTTCATCTAAAAAAATAGTAATTACCAACATATATAACTTCCATCATTTTCTATTTTTTTCTTTAAATTCCTTGTATATTGTTATAATTTTATTTGTGACCGATGCTGTTATAATAATAACATATATTTTATTTAATATTTTGTCTTTTCACAAATACATTCCTATAATCAAATGCATAGCTATTGTTTTTTTTTTTTTTTTTTTTAACACAAGTATCGAGTGTGCACGTCTTGTCTCTATTGTGTGTATGAATTAAATTAATCAGCCCAATATAGAAAAAGTAATGGCAAGTCAAATTTTTTTCTTTTCTTTTTATTGTCTTTCCTCTTTCATTGTATATATATATATATATATATATATATATATTGTACTTCTTGTCTTTCTAAATTTTGCAATGTAGGTAAGTGCATCAAATTGGTGATAATTTCTATACATTGAAATCCTATGTGACACACACACACACATCATGAGTTTCAGTGTGTGTATATGCATATACATAAATGTATTTGTGTTTATATATATATATATATATGACGGTTTAAATATATTTTTGGTCCTTTAATTATGATGTTTTGATATTTTGATCTTATAATTTATTTGCGTAGCAATTTAGTCCTGTATGTTTTTTTGTTTTCGTGGTTTTAGGACAAAATTGGCCAAAGTTTTCAAAGTTCGCCAAAATTATATGTCACTTTCTGGAAAACTTTGAAATTTTTTGTCAATTTTGTTCTAAAAACACAAAATTTAGAAAGGTAAAGGACTATTTTACAGTACTAATAAATTACAGGACTAAAATATCTTATTTTTATAATTACAGGATTAAAACTGCAATTAAACATATATCTTGCCGGTCCTATTTGTGCTAAAAAAAAAGTAACTTCAGTTTATTGGAAAAATTACAATTTTTGTATGTTAGGGGGTGGCAACCGTCATCTTATAAGCAACGTACTGACAGTTTTAGTCTTACAATTTATGATTTTAGGACAATTTTAGTGCTTCCGTGAATCGAAAATCCACAGGAGCAATTTGGGATTTTAGGAAAATTGAAATTTCTTACCAATTGGACGCCAATTCTGAACGTGTCATTTCACGTGACATTAGATCTATACATTTTAAAGGGAAGTTTTGAACATTTTACATATAATCACTTATTGTTGTTCATTCTATTGTACAACAAAAAATACAAAAGGGGTGTTAATTAATTTCCGTCGACAACATTGTGCCTAATGCCATGAAAGCTGCCACATCCAGGATTAGCGTTCAATCGCAAAAAACTCCCAATTTTTCTAAAATCCTCAATTGCTCCGGCAAATTTACTATCTTTTTTTTTTCTGTCGAAAGGAAACTACCACAAACTTATAAATTATAGGACTAAAATTACTAGTGTGTTACTTACAGGGCGACAATGATCATCACTGCCCTTAACATATAGTACTAAAATTACAAGTTCACCAAATTATTTATATATATTTTGGTTGCAATAGGTGACAAGATCTCACCAGTTTCCACAGAAATGTATGAGATGAGAGGGAGGCAAAAACAAAAGGGCAAACAAGATGAACTATGATCAATTATTGATGACAAAAAGGGAAACAAGGGCAGAGATACAGAATCTTCTCTGCAAAACCTCTGAGTTTTCACCGCTCCAATCCCAAAGTTCTGAAATCATATAAAATAGCAAATTCTCAACATCCTACCTACAATTTTCCTGGCTAAAATAGTAAAATAAATAAATAAAAATTTAACAAGGGTTGGGATGATTTACCTTGATATGATCAGATAATTCACCGTGACTTGCAATGAAGAACACATATTGAGTTAAATTATGCAGATAAATATCAGAATTTACCATGGAATAAAAGTAAAAAGTAGCTGCATTTGAATGCAATGCCTGAACTGAAGAACCCTACAGGGAAATTTTCGGCCGCCAGCCAGCGATGGAGAAAAAGCCCAGAAACATCATGTTCTCCCACAGCTTTCTTGAACTTAGTTATAAGCTCCGATGTTGGTGATCAGGTGAAAATGGATCCGACCCACATTGGTGAAATGGATCAAGAATTGAAGCAGAAGGAAGTTCAAGAAAGCTGTGGAAAAGCATGAATGGACTTGATCGATCATGCACAGCGATGATCAGTAGTAAAGATGAATTAATTAATTAATTAGGAGGAAGAAAATGAATATGAAAAGGTAGTGTGATGGACCACTATTATGTATGTGTGAGTAGTGTGTGAGAAATTATAGCAGCTTTATAGAAGAAGAAGAAGAAGAAGGGAGGAAACAAAGTAGGGTTCACATCACAAACAAGGCCAATTTTTGCCCACATGTTAACCCCTTTTCTTGTAAGAGCCTGTGGGGTACATTACATAATTTATTATGATATTTTAATCTTTTATCTTCTTAGAGTAGTGAATAAATTCCGTTACTTTTTAATTTTTTGTAATTTTGATTGTAAATATTGTCGGAAAAAAGCATGTGTCTGCGCGTGCTTTTCCAAATTTGGGGCTTTTGTCACATTCGTCAATTTCTGCCAGCATGGAATCAAATCTTTGTTCTGTATCTTTTGCATTTGGCGTCTTAATTCTTTATCATTTTGGGATGGTAAATAGGTTTTGTAATTCTTTTTAAATTTTTGCGATCTTGATCTATTAAATTGATCGATTGGAACAAAAGCCCCAAATTAGAAAAGCACGTGCGAGGCACATTTTTTTTTTCCGACAATATTTGCAAACTCGATTAAAGGACCCGACATTGCAAAATATTAAAAAGTTACAGGTACTATTGGCTACTCTAGAAAGATAAGAACTAAAATGCTAAAATACAAGAGATACAGGGTGGAAATTGCATTTAACCCTAATTCAATTTGTAGAAACACAAATACGTATATATGTATGTATATATAGGGTGTGCAAGTATACTTAGCATCCTCGATCACTGAAAGAAATATTATTTTTTGTTATTGTTAATTACTATGATTAAAAGTGAAAAAGTATTGCAAATACTAATTAATTACGACTGTGCAACGACTATTAGTCGTTGTTTCTACAAGCGAAGTCAAAATATTAGCCACAACTGAACATCATATCAAATGTTAATTGACTATTGGTCAAAACTTAAGTTAAGTTTTTATATCAATTTTATTTACTGTGGTGGATAATATTGATTTATCATGATTTTTAAGCCGTGCTCGTTTATATTATTGGGGATAATTTAATTTTTTTAGTGCATTAATTATTAATGCATGGTTTGTCCATTTCTCCACCATCTACATCAGAGCAGAAGATTCCTAAAGAATTTTTCTTGGTATTTGGTGTTGACTTAAGAAATTGGGATTATTAGGGTTTGATAATTACCTTTAATATTAGTTAATTAATTGTACACTTATTCTACATACGAATCTGTTAGTATATATACTCTTTAGCCAGACAGACCTCTTAGGGTTATATGGAGTACAAATTATTCATGTTCAAGTGTTTCTTTAGGGTGGATTGAATTTTTTATTTTAAATTTTATTTATTTATTATTTTATTAATATATAGCCTCAAAGAAGAAGGGAAAAAAAAAAAAAAAAAAAGCTTATTTGCTTCATGTTTCACACTATAATTATCAAAATTTTCTGAATATTAATTGATGTATTGATTTTGTATTTTCGGATCAATTAGAATAAAATGCCCCAAAGTATTGGAAGATACACAAAAAATTGCTAACCCCCTGAATGAAAGAAACATAAAATGAAGAACCAAAATAGAAAATTAAATAAAAGAAAAAGATTTTTTTTAGATTCCCACAAAAGGCTTTAATAATAGTATGTAACAAAGAAATTAAAATTTGAATTGAAGAGATATCGGAAAATTTAATTTTGATGTCCTTTATGTAAATTTGTATTCACACGAGTTGTAAATTGTTAAGTTAATGTATGATATGATATGATATCATTTATATCTGACAATCATAATTAATGTAGTTACAAACTTTTATGGACAGCATCACTAAGCCCATAGATCTATTTGATAATGACCCCGAATAAAAAAGGGGAAAAATGATAAAAACATCCCATATCCCCTATCACATGCCACCATGCAATCTCATCACATCCCATAAAATTTGAATTAAAGAGATCACAGAAAAATTTGATGTCCTTCATGTAAATTTGTATCCACACGAGTTGTAAATTGTCAAATTAACACATGATATGATATTATGTGTGATTTAACAGTCACAATTAGGGTAAAATGCTTTTTTGGTCCCGTAAAACTAGGACAATATTATTTATTTTGATACCACAACTTAGGAAGGTGGTTGTTTTAGTCCCACAAAACACATTTTTCAGTTTTTTTGTCCCAAAATGTCATGTGCCTTGCACATGGGACATGACATTTTGGGACCAAAAGAACTGAAAAATGTGACATTTGGGGATCAAAAAGCTGAAAAACGTATTTTGTGGAACTAAAACAACCACCTACCTAATTAAGTTGTGGTACCAAAATAAATAATATCCTAATCCTACGAGACCAAAAAAATATTTTGCCCATCATAATTGGTGTGGGTACAAATTTACATGGACAACATCGCCGAATCAGATATTGATGATTGATAATGACCCCAAATAAAAAGGGAAAAAATGATAAAAGTATCCCATATCCCCCATCACATGCCACCATGTGCCCATTATCTCCCACCAATATTATTTGGCATAAAAGGTATGGGAGGAGGAGGGTTTACATATATACTTTTTTATGTTTTTGCCACATCATACACCCACTAATATATATTATCTTTGCTAATTAAATAACTGGCCATTGAGGTAGATACATATAGCCCACTACTATTAATCTTTTTGAAGAATTGGATTTTTTTTTTCTATTAATATAAATGCATGAGACATGGCTATTCAAACAGAAAATATTTCGATATTTTCAAATAAACTGATTCAAATGAAATAAATAAACAAGAAACTACTATAAAAATAAATTATATATTTATATTTATAGGATTCGAATTCACATTTTTTTTTTTATTTTGATGTCTCAACTTTACCACTCGAATTTAGATGTATTGAATGATATGAATCTTATGAAAAAGCAGAAAATATTTCATTTTAGTAGGGTTTATCGTTTTGTTCACATGAAATTGCAAGCGGACACACACAAAAGGGAAAAAATAAATAAATAAGATTGAGTATGTGCTTGTCTCCAGATGACTAATTATTGTTAACGAGGCCTTGTTCAATTGGTAAAACTGATACCCCGTGATTCCACAAGGTCATGGATTCGAATTCTGTCAATATGTAAGATGTTGTTTTACTTAATAGTAGATGTAGTTTTACTTTATAATAGGTTATTATAAATCGTTATAGTTGTTGTTAAATTATTAGATATAAGATATTTGATATGGATGGTTTATAATCGATTTATTAAAAAATAAATAATAGTTTATCACTTTCACCTAAAAAAATATGACTGATTATTGGTACTTCTTTTACACTTTTACGACTATGTTTTCTTGCTATTTGCTCTGACTTTGTCCTATTCAATTTTCTCGTCTTCCTGTGAATTAATGTTATGATTGCTAGTTGTAAATAATTTATTTCAACAGACCATATTATTAATTAATATATTAAAATTAAATAAGTTTAATTTCTCTCTAACAGCCTAAGTTTTTTCGTGAGGCAGTTGCTTAACATGGTTTCAAAATTAGACCAGACAAGAAGTCGTGGAATCGAATCTCTTGTCCACCATTTGCATAATTAAATAAAAAATTTAAATATTAATTTTTATTCTAAAAACTATATAGTAATTAAAGATTTTACAAATATTAAAAATAAATAAAAATAATAAGGAAGCTATAAGAAGTCAAAGTTAACGAAAGTTGAAAAAAATTGACAACTTGATTATTATGGTTATACAGAGGAAAAGATAAAAATAAAAATAATAAATGATGTTAAAAATAATAATAAATAGACAAAAAACAAATGTGAGACATCAGAGGATGCACGCTCTCCCTGACATTTCCGTGGACGAAAATTTAAAAAAAAAAAAAATCTTCTCTATATAAGGTATTTTATCTATATACTATATATTATTGGAGAGGGTTCTTTTCGTATCTAAATTAATTTTGATCTGTCCTTTTTTGTAAGAACATAATAAATTAATTATATTTAACTTCCCCGTTCATCATGCCACAATTACCTTTTGGTAGTTTTTTTCATTCATTTTATTTTATACTAGCCGTTATGGCACGCTATTCCTGCGTGCATATAAAATAATATTGAACGTTTTAAATTTATTATAAATTAAAAAGTTATATAAATAAACCAACATAATGCATTTAAAAAAAAGAAAGAAAAGAAAGAAAACTATCTTAAGGGTATTATCGTCATAACAAAAACATCAGTGTCGCGGTGTCATTAACCTTCATTTGTGAGTTAGTAAGGCCTTTTCTTTTTATATTAGCATAGAGATAGATACATAAGGATATTTTTTATAATTTTAAAATTTAGTGTTGCGGTGTAAGTAACCGCCATTTATTAGTAAAAACAGGATTTGCTTTATATAATAGTATAGATATACTAAACTTCGTGACATGCCATCCCAGCATGCATATAAAAAAAATATATTCACTAGTCACTTGTTACAATTTCATGTGATGAAATAAATTTATGAATTAAATTTATCATTTTCGAACAAAAATATATAATACATAGAGTAAAATATAAAAATTAATTATATAAATTAGGCGATTAAAGAACACAAGAAGACATCCCTCACCTAATTATTTTAACAGTGTCCCTTTATTGATAGGGAAAATTCTAACCCGAACCTAATTCGGTCAAATCTGCAGTGATCTTATGGCAAATATAATACATTTGTCGTGTGATTGATATACAGTTAAGGGAAAGTGACCAATCACATGACAAGTATATCACATATACTCTATGATTGGTTTGGTTCGGTCAAACCTGATTCATGCAATAATTTTCGTATTGGTAGTTAATTTATGAGTGCTTCTGTTTTCCTTATCAGTAAAACGGGTAAACGGCGTTAAGACGTCATCCCATCGCTTTTTAACAGAGGGCGCAGTTTAGGGAGTTTGTGTCACCATATTCACGTGTGTGTGTGTGTGTTGTACTTCACTTTCGCCGGCGCTCTTTCAGTGTCTTCTTTCCCTTACCTTATCTCACTTTAAAACAATCCATTTATACTAATATTTATTGCATTTACAAACGATAATTTGTAGCATTATTATATTAATATTTTTTGGGTTAATTACACTTGCACTTCATCTTAAAATACAAAATTATACCTTTCTTAAGAAAAATTTTGAAATTACACTTGCACTCCTTCTGAAAGTTCATCGTTCATATATGACCTTTTTTCGTTAAAGTTTGAACAAAAAATGATGACGTCGAAAAAAAAAAATTACATAAATTTTCTATTTTACCTTTCATTTAATATTTTCATGTAATAAATTTGATACTTATAGTAAAAATTGCAATAATATTAACCCCAGTGTATGCAATATATATATACATATATCTATAACATGTATCCTCTTATAACTATAACAATATATATGAAAATGTTAAATAATGAAAAAAATAAAAAATTTATATATTTTTCTGTTGTTGATATCAGTATTTTTCGTCTAAACTTTATCTAAAAGGGGTTAAGTGTAAACGGTGTTTTTTCATAAGGGGGTATAAGTGTAATTTTAAATTTTTTTTGAGGGAAAGTGTAATTTTCCATCTTTAGAGGAGGTCTAAGTGTAATTAGCTCTAATTTTTTTGTTGTGTTGATAATATTCTTAAGTTACTCTTGTTTTATTTTGAAAAGGTGTTTGTTTATATTTTTATTTTTATTTATAATATATTTTAGATTTTTTCTTAAGAAAAAGTCAATGCCTCCAGTGTACGGAGTCTCGAACACTACAATAAAATAACTTAATAGCTACGAAATAATTTGATGGTAAAATCGTCGTCGAAGTAATTAGCAAGTACAATTTTCATTTTTAATCTACACTATTCAATATATAGTTTAAACAATTCGTGGGATGTTGTCTACTACGTAGTGAATATTGCTTGTATATTGTAGTAATAAGGTGTTGTTTGATTTAATTTATGTGATATTGTTGATTATGGTATAATTGTTGTAATTATCTCTGTTAGATATTGGTATTCGACATAACTGATTATAATTAATTTACTTCAACTAATAATAATTCATCCCTTTCACTTAAAAAAAAATGTATTAGCAAGTAAAATTCTTGTATTAAATAATGTGAGTTAGCAACGAAATTTTTACTTACTAATTAGCTCCACGTTTATAAGAGTAATTCAAAGATTTACTAAATATGAGAAAATTATAATTTTCATTCTATATAACTAGAGGCAATTTTTAGTCATCTCGAAATTGAAATGATAATTAAGGACAATAATTTAAAAAAAAAAATCGTACATATAACTTACAATTTTCACTAAAAATTCTACAATCTCTTAATTTGATATGTGGATCCGACATGACCAACTTAATTTAATTTCTTTTTTCTGCCCAATATACTTGAATAAGGCGTTTACTAATAGTTATTATATATATATATATATATGAAAGTATTTTAAAAAAGAGTGATTCCCTTCACCACGAGAATCATGATGTTTCGCAATATGAATTTTGAAAATGGTATCAGAGCTTTCGCATTGAAACACACAAATTAGAGTGGCCCTTCGATGCACTAGTTGATCGATCCAATCAGGCACCCACAAATATAAAACCGTTCATTTTGATCATTCAATATAAACACCATCGATATATATTGTTCAAAATATCGATCTTAGATCTATAATAGACTAGATCCAACGCTTCCATAATATTAGGTAAAATAATATTTCATTATTCAAAATGAGTTAGTTCGTAAAATGGTCCATTTTCTATATGACGGGGGTTAAATTTCAATTAATCCCTAATATAATACCATAATTATAGAATTTGAAAAGAAAGATGTTAGGACTTGACTGAAAAAAAAATGGACAAGACACAGTAGACATAGAACATCAATTGAAAAGAGTGGAGTAACATGATTTGTTAGCAAAAAGCAAAAGTTGATTAGGGACCACAAACTTTTCAACTGCCAAACTCTATTTGGCATAGATATTAACTTGTACCAAAATGCTACTAAAAAGCTGCCGGTTTTAACCCTTCTCTACTTCTCCAATCACTGCAACCTCCTGCTGAAAGTGAAGTTTCTCCTACCTCAAATGTCACAGCTTTTCTGTTGCTCTTTCTAAACTGCAATCAGAACTGTAAAATCTTTTTATAGACTGAAAAGCAATGCAATATATTTAGATCATTCTAATAGAGAATTTCAGATACTTCAAGTCTTATTTTGAATTGTATTTTGATATGGAATCATACTACTACATGAAGTAACTCAAGAAGATACAGATAGAGAGGTTAAATGTGTCGTTCTATTGCCCATATGCTTGATGTTAGACTACTTGGTGGAAAATATCATGAAATTGCATATCTACGCTTGCAGCAAAAAGACGGACAAGTAAGCCGAGGAACTTATGAAAGAGCAACCAATCTTGTGATTTAATAGTATCCAGTCTAAAATCATGTAAAACTTTTAGCTATCTTTGGTTAGGTTTCGGAAAAATGAGGTTGGGTTTGAAAAAGTGTTAAAAAGTCTATTGAAAAATGTAACGAGCGTTGGGTATTATTTTGGAGAGGTTTTAAAAGTTTTTCATATTGAAACAGGCCAAAAACTTGCCGCGCAAACATTTCATGTTCATTTTTTGGCCACACCAAATAATTTTTCCATTTACAAGAGAATAGAAGTCAGAACTCAGTAAAGCGCATGCAGATGGAGCAGAATTTCTTAAAGGGGTGGGGATGTAAATACTGGAGAAAAATAAAAAAAAAACATCAAGTACTTAGCCTCATCAGGTGTGTGTGTAATGAAAGAGATAAAGAGAAAGAGCACATGAAAGGTACATGGTCCCCCGACCTCCCGCTGCCTAGACTGAATCAGCCATCATTGTGGATATTATGTTCACCTTCTTTCATTTCACTCAATTAGCAACCTTTCCCCCATTATAGCATAGTAGAAAGGTAAATGATACATGTTGTGGAGCTTTACAGTTTCTAACACGGCTGATTACTGAACGAGATAAAAGTGAATTTCTGAAACCCAAATGACAATAAGCAAGAAAAATATTAATTGAAATAATTTTACCCCCACAAAAGAGGGGGGGAAGTGAAAGTTAGAAAGGCTATGGGAACAGTTGTATGCTAGGAGCATAAAACAAACTACCTACAGTTTCCTAACATCAGATATATGTTTCTCATACAATCAACAATAAAAACTCGTATCCATATTTCATGTTAGAGATGTTGTGTTTTGTGTTACTATTTCATGTTGCGCAGTATCCCAAGATTATAACTTTTAATAATCTGTGTTAAACTCCAGACATAAAGCAGAATTCTATATGTTAGCAATATATGCACAAGCAAAGTATTGTACTGTATACAGACAACATTATGAAGTTGTTGTTACCTTGGCGTAATCCGCCTCAGAAATGTGAAACATGTAGATGGCACTGCCGCTGAGGACCTCAAAATATAACAAAAGAAAGTAACAAGAACAACAACAACTATATCAATTTCTGATAGTCAAAACAGTGAACTATACAAAATTTATTAAGTAAATGACCAAGTGAAGTGGCTGTCGAGCTCAAGAATATATCAATTAGGATTGAACAGTGTTTCAAATTATGGCAATACTACTGTTCTTATTTAATTTTTGAAAATATTTAAGAAGCTCAATATATGCATTTTCCAAACATATGTTTCATAATTTTCGTATCGATCTTTATTTTTATAACATTCTTGAGAATAAGTTGTCATATTGCAAAATTAATCTAGGTAGTTATGGATATTAAAATATTGTTTTTCATTTATTTTTTTTAAAAACTGAGAATTGAACTGTAAATAACTTAGAGATATAAATAATCAGATTACAAAATTTCATAATTTTCTTATAAATATTTATATTTACAAAATTCATGGAACCACGCCTCCATACGTCACAAAATTGTTTCTTGAAACACGAAAGCAAACACAACACTTTCAAGAGTACTGGAGAGAGAGTTCATGCTGGATAAAGAGTGAACCTTCCTCCTATTTGAGCTTTTTAGCTTGCTGCTGTGCCAACCTTTTCCAAACAAAACCGTTGGCCTCAGAGGGGGATTAGGTGATCCTTCATCCTGTTGGAAGACCTCTGCCTGAAATCTGCAAACAGATGCCATTTAATTCATAGAATTATAGGAACGAAAAGGTTCAGATGGTGAGGGCATGATGTGCCCTAACGGACCAATATAACGAAATCAGCATACCTGATCTCTCATTGTGAGCTCCACATGAGGTGACCCAGCACGTTAACAGACTGTCAACGGTGAGGAGTTTCTAACTGCAACAAAAGATATGGCTCTCAATCTCAAACTCAATCTACTTTCAAGTTAATTGCCCGTCAAGAATCATGTTTCACGCGAAATATGCACGAGTAGAAGGATATGATTCTAATGAGAACTACAATCCTACTATATATGTTATAATAAATTAAAACATATAAGAAATTGATGAGTTTTAGCCATGTGCATTAGCATTAACTCATGGAGTTGACTATCATAAATCAATTACCTCATATGGCATCTTGAAAGCCCGCCCTTGGTGGAATCAAGTATCTACCTCCAGTTCAGAACACCAGCTAGAAACCAATAAAACGCTCTCGAGGGCCATAAATGTATAACTGCGAGGATGTGAATATTTGAATCATCTGGTGCTTAGACTCAGTTCCCAAAAGCAACACAAACATTACGAGGACGTAGAATCTACCCTGCTATAACCTCGCTCCTTTTTAATGTTGTTAATCTCCATAATCATCCTGATTTCGTCCGCATCATTCCATCTGCCAGCATCAGCATACATATTGTAAAGCAAGACATAAGGGCCCGAGCTCTCTGGCTCAAGCCTCATTAATGCGTCAGCTGCAACTTTCGCCAACTCCACGTTGTGGTGAACTCTACAGGCGCCCAGTAATGCCCCCCAGACAGCCTTGTCTGGCTCAATTGGCATCCGACTGATAATATCCATGGCCTCCTCAACCTGTCCATATCTACCAACAACATCCACAAGGGAGGCAAAATGTTCAGCTCTTGGTTCAATCCCAAAATCAGAAATCATGGATCTAAAATATGACCTGCCTTCTTCCACTAGACCACCATGAGCACAAGCACTCAAAACTGATATGAATGTGATATAAGTTGGTGTCACTTCAGACCACTTCATTGATTCAAAAAGTTCTAAGGCCTCCTTTGCAAAACCATGAGATGCATATCCTCCTATCATGGCATTCCAAGAGATTACATCCTTTTGAAGCTTCATCTCATTGAAGACAGTCTTTGCTTCAGATATTGCCCCACATCTTGCATACATGGTTATGAGAGAATTACTTAAAGGTATATCGGGTATAACTAGTTTGGTGACCAATTGATGAATTTGCATGCCCAGGTGCTGAGCAACAGATTCAGCACAAATGCTAAGAAGTGAAGACAGAGTATGTCGGTCTGGCTTCTCTCCTTCCGCCTGCATTTGAACAAAAAGTTTGACTGCTTCTTTATAACCTGCATTTTTTTCATATCCAGCTATTATAGTATTCCATGAAACCCGATTCCTCAGAGGCATTCTTTCAAAATACTCAAGTGCAAGTTCCATCTTTCCTGCCTGTGCAAACCCAAAGACTATTGAATTCCATGATAAGGTATCCGGAGTTCCCATTTTAGAGAAGAGTTCAGTAGCTGCTTCCATATCTGACACATGAACATGGCCACTAATCATTGTATTCCAAGAAATAGTGTCTCGGACCTCCGTCTGATTAAACAGCTCCCTTGCAGATGCCATATCCCCAGCTTTCACATAGGACATAATCATTGAATTCCATGTGACCACATTTCTTTTAAACCTCGTGCTTCCCCCACTTCCACTATCACTGCACACAGGTATCTGATCGAAAAGGCGCCGAGCATCTCCAACCCTTCCCTTCTGACCATACCCAGCAATCAAAGTATTATAAGCATGAATTAAGTCCTCTTTCGTGTTGCCCATTTTGCCATATTCAAATAAGACCTTTTCAGCTTCATCCAAATCATCATTCTGAATCAAGCCAGACACGAGGGCACTTAGAGATGCTGCATCTCGTCTCGGCATTCTTTTAAAAAGCTCTGAAGCTCTCTTAACATCACCATTTTTTAGGAAACCCGTTATCATTGCATTCCAAGAAACCACATTCTTCTCTGGCATACTATAGAACAGCCTCAAAGCATCTTCCATCCTTCCATTCTTGGCATAACCACTAATCATAGTGTTCCAAGAAACGAAAGTCCTTTCAGGCATCTTATCAAACAGGTACCTACCCTCCTCTACATACCTCCTCCCACGGCAAGAAACATAACCTGAAATCATTAAATTCCACGACACCACATCCTTCTCAGGAATTTCATCAAAAAATCTCCGGGCTTTTGCAATCTGGCGATGTTGAACGTACCCACTAAGCATTGAATTCCAAGTGACGGTGTTCCTCTGGGACAATGTATCAAACAATGCTCTCGCATCTTCGAGTTGTCCACCTCGAATTAATTCTGTGATCTTTTTGTTAGCAGAACGGAGTTCTTGAGGTCCTTGAGACAACCTAATTTGTAGAGTTGAGAACACCCAATTAGATTGAAATTGCCATGGTTGTGCGGTCCAGAGCCCCGGCCAATGCAGTGGCATACCTGAACAATGTAATACCATAAATATGGAAACAATTTTTACATTATAATCACATCAGGGAACTCTTAGTGCCACCAAAGACATTTGAAAATCAAAGAGAATCTTCCATTTTCTGCTTTTATTTAATTTCTGCAATTTGGGTTGGGCAATTTTGATGAACTATGAATTCACTGATATAAAGGTCATCGTATAAACTAAATGATTCATTATCCAATAATATGCATCCATGATCAACTATTTTCTGTTTGGTTGTTGCTTTGAAATGTCTGGATTCCCTTCTGCACATGATAATCATGTGTTTGGTTCGGTGTTTGAAAATGGAATTGTATAACAAAAGGACAAAAACAACTCATTATTTTCAATGTGAAACTATAAATGACAGAGCACAGGGGTTATTTTAATTTCACAATCCATCTGGGCGGATTATGGATCACAAGCCACAGATTGGATACACAATCACCCAGGATAGCGGATTAAATATGGGGCCTCACTTTTATAACAATCTTCTAACCAATCAGTTGAGTGAGCTTGATTGCGAATCACATCGCCCACAATCCAAGCAAACATGGCCATATAGTATTGAAGTGGATGCAACTGTAGCTACAGTTGAGAAACGAACTTCAGTTGAGTTCTGAGAGCTTACATCATACTTAAAGGAGGCATTTATACTACTAGGCCCTGTTTGCTTTGAAGCATTAGGCTTGAATTTGATTGGCTTACCAATCAAGTCTAGTCCTATATTTGGTTCAATACATGATAATGTCAGAGGCCCAGAATCCAATCCTATGAAATTATGGATTGTACAAAGTCCAGCTGATCCACACATGTGGGACTACGATATTCTTTTCCTGTTTTGTCCTTGTTAAATAGCCCGGACATAAACTCACCAACTTTATGTTTGAAGTGTGTGCAACAACTGGTTAAAGTCCCCAAGCTCGGCCAATAGCAGAGTAAAGATCTTAGAGCATGAAAAAAGAAACACATCATACTCGAGATATGTAGCCACACAATACATAGATCCATTGACAACATTGCTGGTCATGAGAAGGCGCGAATATGTGTCAAATTTAAATGTCATTTAAAATGTAAATGTTGACACCGATAAAAATATATAACAATACACCTTAAACCATATCAAATGGGGGAAAAAGACATATCAAACATTATCACATGGAGCAATTTACATATATAAAAAGTGAATGCCATCAAATATTAAACAAAAAAGAAAGAAAGAAAAACAATTGTTTGCCTTTGGGTTATGAGTAAATAAAATCACTCTTTGTTATTGATTTAACTTTAATGACAGATAAATATCATGCCTAAGGGCCAAATCGGAATTTGATTAAAAATACTCGACGACATTGCCTCTGAGGACCTCAAAAATATAACAAAGAAACAGGAACAGCAAGACCTGTATCAATTTCTGATATTCAAAACAATGAAGTACACAAAATTTATAAGTTACTGACCAAGCGAAGCGGCTGTCGAGCTCGAGAATATCTCAATTAAACGGACACCAAAGGCAATTTTGGTGCGTGTGCTCAGGGCAGAGAAGCATCGAAGTTTTGAGGTAGAATTTAACATCAGAGAGCTTAGATTGGAACCAAGGATCATGGAGAGTGAGGTTTTGGATTGGGGAAGCAATTGTGGCTGCAGCCCTGGTAATGTTTTAATCTACAAACCTCACAGAACTCGAACTGTAGGTGTCTGTTGCTACTCTTCTTCTCCTGATTCAGGTTGCAATTAGCGTTAGGGCTCCTGTATATGAGATTTTGAAAGTCAATCAATGCGTGTACTATCAAACTTGAGATTCTTATTTTCTTAATTTTAGCAATAATTTTCTTACTGCATATGTAAAGCTAAAATATTTTAATAAGTTTGATTAAGTAATTATTTTATTTCCCCACTCTTTCATTTAATTAGATAAGTACATTTAAACTACGTCCACACGCATCGACTGTGCTTCAATCTCTAGTACTATTTATTAAAGGAAGGCACCTATAATAACCACTACGGTTGTCGGTTGTCCTAGAATAGCTAGTTATTTTTAGCTTAGTTTAGTTAGTAGTCCTGTATCAAATTGACACGAACCAAATTTCGATCATTTCACTTCCACACCCAGTTAAATTTTTATATTGTTCAGCAATTTTCCAAAAAAAAATTTCCAGTTGTCTTCTATGGTATGGTAACTCTCAAAATGGGTAGAGATGCATATAAGCATTCACAATCTCAAGTTAATAAGACAACCCAACAACAGATGTAAGATCTTTGCTCTTGCAATAAAAAAAAGGAATAAAGAGCTTTATCCTAATTTATATCATCCTACTAACAAAACGAACTCACTGACCTGAAAACATGGATGGAATCACTTGACCGCAAGCTAGATTCAATAGTAAGCTTATGATGCATAATTCGTTTCAATTCCCATCATCGTCAACAGATCTTGAAAATACAGCACCAACAGAACATTTCCTTTTCATTTTCCTGTCGCAGCCTTCTCCACCAACAGCTACCCTCCTTTTTTTTTTTTTTTTTTTTCTCAAAACCATATCAGAATCTGCATCATTATCTTTAAGCAAGTCTCTTTCTTTTGTCGCAATCAGAGGCTGCCGCAGGACTCCAATATTCCTGCATTCTGCAAGAAAGTTGGAAAAGAACCATTATTTTAGGATATAAAGAAAATGAAATAGGGCAACAGTCCCTCCTAGATCATAAGTGATGAATCCAACCACAGTTGTTGCCCTTTAGACTTTCAATTTCTGATGTAGAAAAATAATCATCTACAACAAAAATTAGAATTATAAAAGGAAACTAAAAAATACATATGTCAAAATGGATTGGAGACTTACCCGGCAGATTTCCAGTCGATCAAAACATTCCCCAACCAGCTACTAAGCCATTGTTAGTTTGCACTGACCAGCCACAATTTCAGAAACCCAAACTGCATATGCAATTTTTAGAACCAAAATCAACTATTATGCGCTCTTCCGAACTGAAAAAACCTAACTATCTGACCCAGTGCATGGGTGATTTTCAATTAATAGAAGAAATCAAGCGACCACTGTGTGTGCGCGCACGATTACCAGACCCAACAAATGAACCACGCTCTGTGATATTACATGTGTTCGAATAGGCCTGTCAATGGGTAGGGTAGGACCCTACCCAGGCCCAAACCCAAAGGAGGTCCAACTAAAATTATTTTACCCAGACCCTACCCAATCCATTAAACTCAACTCAAGACCCATGGGTCTGTAGACCCAATCAGACCCAACTTTTCAAGTCGGGTCCAACCCAGACCCGACTTTTTTTTTAAAAAAAAAAATTTATATATATTTTTTCTCTAAACGATTTATTTGAGAAATTAGAAAATACGAATTCAATGAAAATCAACTAAAACATACGTGAGGGGAACCTGACTGTAGTTATATTTCTTTGTTTATCATTGACTTGATTTTGATCAAATTGCTTTTTTTTTTTTTGTGGGTTTTTCAAAAAATTTATATTTTAAATTAGGCAAGTCAAAATGGATTGAAGGTTTTATCTCCTTACATGGGGCAAGAGAATATACACACACTAAAAGCCAATATTCCAGTCAGAAAGAAACACACACTTCCTTAATTACATGGCCAACTTTCCCAAGAAAAAGGTAAAAAACCCAGAAATTTTAAAGTGGTGTGAAATGGAATTTTTCTTGAGACAAATAAGAAAGATCGAAAAATCTACATACACTCTTCTCACAAGAAAGCAGATTCAAAAAGCGCCCAAAACCCAAGCAACGAACAAAATCAATTAAGCAAAACCCCAAAAACTTCAACCAATGATAATAATTAATCAAAACCAAACAAAAACTCCACCAAACAAATGCAGAGCCAACCTTACAGGCGTTGCAACAGAAGAAATTGCACGGCAGACGAAATTCAAAAGATAGAATATTGAATGAAGAACGGTAAAAAGATTAAACACTGTACCTCTGAGTAGCCTTGAAGAGGATTTTTTTCCTGATAAATTATTATTTACAATTGAAATTGAACCTAAAATAGGGAAGGTAAAATTCAACAAATATACATCAAAAAGGTAAAAAACCCAGAAATTTTAAAGTGGTATGAAATGGAACTTTTCTTGAGACAAGTAAGAAGATCTAAAAATCTACATACACAACTACTTGTTTCAGATCTTCTTACTTGTCTGAGGTGGGCGCACGAAGATCCTCTTACATACCCATCTACATACACAACTACATACCCATTTACTTGTCTAAAACAAGATCTGAAACAAATACTTGAGGGCGCACGGAGGCGGCGAACGCGGCGAGGGAGGCGGCGAAGGCGACGACGGTGGCGGTAGGGGCGGGGGCGGCGGTGGGTTTGGAGGGGAAGTGAGATTAATGGAGATTGAGTCTTTGAAACTTGAGAGAGGAGATAGGGATTTGCATTCTGTCGTTGTGAGGCTTTCACATAATTGGAAAAAGTTTGGGTCTGGAATGGGTAGGGCGGGTTTGTTATCCGACCCAGACCCAATTATTTTTATTTAATGGGTTTGTGTTTGGGCCTGGATTTAATTTAAAAATAAGGGTCTGGACCTGGGTCTGGGCCTATTGCAATGGGTCTGGGCCTAGAGAATTTGGGCCTGTCAACAGACAGTTCGATGACGCCGAAAATACAAGTGGGTTCTTTCGAAGCTATTGCCTGAGTTTTGTGAGAAGAAGATGGTTAATATTAATGGTTAATATTATTAATATTTAAAAATTAATAAATATATTTATTAATTTAGTATGATCTAATAATATTATATTCTGTACGAAAAATAAAAAATATTATATAATTAGTAATAATTATAAATTATAATAATGATCATGAGTCCCATAAGGCGTTGACAGTAGTGTCGAGGTTTTTTTTTTCGTCTCCTATTAGTTCTATCGACTCATTTATTTTTTAAACTATGATTAATAACTTTATTATTAAATTTTTAATATTCAATATATATCAAATTAATTAATATTAATTATTATATTATTAATTTAATTAATATTGACATAATAATATTACATTATGTACGAAAAATAAAAAATATTACATAAATAGAAATAATTATAAATTATAATAATGACCACAACTCGCACAAGTATAGCGTTGGCACTGGTGTCGAGATACTTTTTTTTTTCTCACCTATCAGTTATATTGACTCATTCATTTATTAAACTATGATTAATAACTATATTATCAACTTTTTAATAATTAATATATATCAAATTTATTAATATTAAAAATTGTATTATTAAATTAATTAATATTGACCTAATAATATTACATTCTATACGAAAAAATAAAGATTATTACATAAATAGAAATAATTATAAATTATAATAATAACCACAAACCTCATAAGTATAGCGATGGCATTGTTGTTGAGGTTCTTTTTTTTTCCTCATCCTATCATATCTATCGACTCATTTATTTTTTGAACTATGATTAATAACAATATTATCAAATTTTTAGTAATTAATATATATCAAATTATTTAATATTAACAACTATATTATCAAATTAATTAATATTAATTTAGTTTATGAAATTGATATTACAAAGTTAGTGAAAATTATAAACACTAATTCTATAATATGTTTTATTTTTTCGTACAGAATGTAATATTATTAGATCATACTGAATTAATAAATAATTTATTTATTTTTATATATTAATAATATTAACTATTAATTTTTAAATATGAATAATATTAACCATTAATACTAACCATTTATTTTTAATTAATTATTATTATTAACTAGATTTGATTAAGTATTAATAACTATTATTTAAAAATTTAGTTAACAATTAATAAAAAAAATGAAAATGAGGGCCGGAGTAACCCAGCCCAATTGATTCAAAAACCATGTCTGCAAAAGACGGGGTCTCGGACCCGTCTTTTGCAGAACCTATTTTTTTCTTAAAAATTTCTGTCAGAGTCGGGGTTCTCTGCCTATTTTTCAAAATATTTTAAAACAACACTAATATAATATTTTTTTTATTTTATATTATTTAAATAATTTCACCCTGTGAGTTTGAAGTGTTCTGAATGTCGAAGATAGCCTGGGCTTAGTTTCATCACCCTCTTCTGTTGCAGCCTGTGTTCGCTTAAAAATATTTTGGAATAAATTATTAATTAAAGTTCAAATAAATTAACTACTAATTAAATTTTAAAATAAATATCCATAATAAATTCAAATTTATCATAAAAAAAATTAAATTTGTTTAAACAGTGTGTGTGTTTGTATATTAATTTTAGAATTTATTTAATTGAAATAAAAACTAAATTAATAAATTAATCCATAGCAAAATATTGGATGGAAAGAAAAATTTTGAGGCCGGTTTTATTGGTGACAACGAAGCAAATTCATAGCAACATATTTTAAATATAAAATGAAAATAATTTCGTTTTGTAGGGTTTTAGAACTCATAAAAAGACGAATTTTTTGTTACACCAATTATTCAGAAACAAAACATTAAAATGATGTCATTTTAATTGTTCTTTTGCTACAAGTTCGTTTTATCAGTTAATATCTCATTTTATCAAAAAATAATTTTTGGGAAAAAAAATTGCACGTGAATATCACATGCATAATATGGTTGACTTGAAGAAACGAGATTTTATTTCCCTTGCCCTAATCTGCCAAAAATCCCCCCAAATGAAGAACCCTAATTCTACCATTGAAAATTCAAACTGAAATCTATGAAATTGAAGGAAAAATTGTAGTATATGGTACGGTAGAGGAGCGGAGGAATCCAGGTATAACAACAGTAGATCTTCTGCACATTGTGGATCTTGCCAAACAAACAGTCGGACCCACTTGCAATGTCGCCACAATTGCAAAATTTTCTACCTGTATTATTGTCTGTCCATAAAGTCCTTAGATATATCATCCTCCCACAATAACATGTGGGTTTTTCATTTAACTAATTTCTTCTACTCTCGGTCAACACGGCCTCCTTGACAGCTTGCATAATCAAATTTTTGGGTGCAAAAATATTGGTGGGAATCCTAGCTTCCATTGTTCCCCAATAAAGACGTTTTTTTCCCTACAAAACACAACATCAAGTGCATTTACTAACGGGCACGTGACTTTTCCATCCAATTTTTAACGAAAAAAGTTACGTGGGACTAACATTGATATTTTTTCTAAATATAAGTGACTTCATGTGAAAAAGGTGTAACATATGTTACTAAATTGGAAATAAATCACATTGTTGAAATCGGTCTCCACATTTAAAATTAGTAGTAATAATTAGTTGTCTAACTTTGCATATTAGTTTTTCATTAAGACATTATCTTTTATTCAAAGAATTATTTTTTTACACATAATTACTCAGATTGACCCTAACAATAAAACAATGTCAAGCAATTATTTGACTTGAGCAATGAAGAGCGAAATATTAATTAAAAGCCAATTCCTATAGAAAATAAACAAAAATACCTGAAAATGACTAAGAATTTCTCGAGGCAATAAACAAATATATATATATATATATTAATATAAAAAAGAAAGATCGTTTCTTACTTTCAAACAACGATTTATGATACCGCGATACAATTATTTTTATGGTATCAATATTACCCCTATTTTTTCATTCTTTTATTTCTTTCTTTTTGTGAAATGTAATGCACTAATTTATATATTTTATTTTTATTTAAAATATATTTTAAAACTTAAAAAAATATTTATTACATACATGCTGAGACGGTGTGCCACAACGGCTGGTATATATAAAATTAGTATTGAGTATTATAATTAAAAGTAATTAAATTATACAAGCTTGTTGAGATTGTTGCTTAAAACAGAAGGGAAAGACTTGTTCTTATTGCTGAAGCCTTGAATTATTACCTAACCCTAGAGCCTGAAGAAATATTACGAGGCCTGTGACAGCAAGAATGTAATGGACTATGTGATGGTATAATTAGTGATAAAAAAAAATTGTATTTAATAGGGTTAATTAAACGTAGACCCTCTCTAAATATTCGAAATTACACTTTTCTCCTAAAATGTTTTAAAATTCGTTGGGGATTAGGACGGAGAAGATTGACGTTACAAAAAAAAATTGCATAAATTTTTAGTTTTGTCCTTCATTAAACACTCTCATGTATGTTTTTATACTTATACGGAGATAAATATAATATATATATATATGGAGTGAGGTTAATATTATTATTATTATATTTTTTTTTTATAAATACAAAATTATTACACGGAATGTTAAATGAGGGATAAAATATAAGAATTATGTAACTTTTTTGCTAATGTCAGCATTTTTTGATTCAAATTCGAACGAAAGAGGGTTATAGGTGTAAACAATGAATTTTTAGAGAGAGTGTAACTGTAATTTTATAATTTTTTTGAGAAAAGCGTAATTTCACATTTTTATAGGGGGTTCTAAGTGTAATTAACCCTATTTGATATGTATATGTTATCAGAAATTAAAAAGAAATGAAGAAACAAAAATCGACTTGAGGTGTGGATGTTATTTTCTTAAAAGTGATAATTGTTCCTACTATGAATTTAATTACTAAAACGAGTTTATACGAAAATTCACTTTTAAAATACAACAAGTCCTCTAAAATTTGTGAATAATAATTTCGAAATTTTTTCTCAAAAGCAGACAACAACCTTAAATTATGTTAGTACAAAAAACTAAAATTTTGAATTTATCATTTCCTGAAGCATGTTGACGTTTGAATTAAAGGTTGTTTTTCAAGCGTTGCATTGTTTCCTATCATGTTGCCAATTACACATGATTGACCCTATTGCATACCAGAGTCCAGTAGCAACACAAGGATCGAATAATTTTGTCAAAAATTCTAAGATTATTAAGGGCTAATCTACAAAATAGAAGTTAGCACTTCAATACTTAAATTAGTTTAGTATTTGATGAAATAACTAAAGGAACTTAAGTGAAAAAGTACGAGATTGGATAATACAAATTATAGAAGTTGAACGTGGAGTGATGAAATGAAAGGAACGATACTGAAAATGCATAGAGGGAATGCATAAAATAAGAAAAAATCGAGCAGCCTTGTTGTTGAAAAGTTACCTATTGACTTACCTAAACTCCTATTTATAGGAAAAAGTTATGAGAGATTTAATAATGGGTGGGGTGGTTGAGATATCCCCGAAATCTTTGGGACTTCTATTTTATCGGGATGATACTTATCCAGCCTTTGAAGTACCCACACGGAGCTCCATTTATGAGGATGGAAAAGCTCGTGGTGGTGATGCACTGGTTCAGCCTGTCAATAAACTCTTCACAAAAGCCAAAATTTTTCAAGATGAGAGACAAAAATGACCGTTCAACACGATCATAAGCTTTAGTCAAGTCAATCTTAATGGCCATATAACCTTTTTTCCCTTTTCTTTTATGGATATAGTGCATGATTTCGTGAGCAATGATAGAGTTGTCATTGATATTCCTACCGGGGACGAACGCCATTTGGAAAGGGGAGATGATCTTTTGGAGGAGTGGTTTGATCCGATTAGCCAAAATTTTTGAAATGACTTTGTATGTAGTGTTACATAGGCTAATTGGTCGGAATTGATCAATGGTGGCTGCTTTCAGGCTCTTTGGTATTAGAGTGATAAAGGTGTGGTTTATAGCCGGGGGGAGTTGACCACTACAAAAGAAAAATCTTATGGCTGTAGTGACCTGATCTCCGACAATGTGCCAATATTTTTTAAAAAAGTAGGGGGGGAAACCATCCGGTCCCGAACTCTTAAAGGGGGCCATTTCAAACATGATGCTTTTGATCTCTTCCGAGGATGGTAATTGACAAATATCTTGATTTTCAGATTCAGAAACAGAGCACGGGAACAGTTCACAGCATAGCTCCGGGGCTATAGGGTCTTGGGTCCTAATTTTCGATTCAAACAGATTAGTGTAAAAGTCAGAAAATTCCTTACCAATCTGCCCCCATTCAGTGACGACATTACCTCTAACTGTCCGGATGGAATGAATAAAGTTGGCTCTAGATTGGAGGATTGCCGTGAGATGGAAGAACTTAGTATTAGCATCCCCTTCTTCAAGCCATCTTTGTTTCGCCTTTTGTTTCCATTTGGTTTCCAACCGTCCAAGTTGTTCGTCGAGTTCGCATTGGAGGTGCTCTTCAATTGCAAGTGCTTCGGACGTCTAGTCCCCACCTTGTACCTCCTCAATTTTCCGCTTGATAAGTGCGATTTTATCATGGCACCAACCGAACGTCTGTTTGTTCCATTTCCTCAATTCCGCCCGTCACAGTCTGAGCTTGCAATGGAGATTTGATAGAGGAGAACCTGCACACTCAGTCAACTAACCATCAGCAACCACAGTTTCACATGAGAAATCTCTATACCACATTTCCTCAAAATAGAATGGTCTCGGTTTATTAGTTAAACAGGGGTGGGTGTCGAGTAATAACGGGCAGTGGTCCGAAGCAATTGCGGGAAGGTGGAGAATAAAAGCATTCGAAAAAAGGAGACACCACTCAGAATTAGCCACACCCCTATCGATTCTAGAGCGGATATTGGCAAAGCCAGGGCGTTTGTTTGTCCAGGTGTATTTACTACCAGTGTATCCCAAGTCTATTAAGCTATAACTCTCAAGCTCATTGTCAAGTGAATTAGCAAAAGGTTTTCCCCCTTTTTTCTCATCTTGAGACAGGATAGCATTGAAATCTCCCATTACCAAACATGGTCCATTAAAGCAGGAATGTAACTCAGAGAAATTTTGCCAAAAGAGAGGTTTCAGAATTGACACAGAGGGGCAGCGAACCCCTGTAAACTGCCAGGGACGATTTTCAGCATTAAGGAATATAAGGGCATTTATCATCCAAGCATTCTCAAAAGTAATATTAACATCTAGGCTGGGATTCCATGCTAGGCATAGTCCCCCAGCTTTATTGACCGAAGGCACCATATGAAAATAACGCAGATTAGACAAAAGAAAGGTGGAAGAAAGCTTATCGGTGTATTTGGTTTTCACTTCAAACAGAAAGACAAGGTCAGGTTTGTGTGTTTTGAGGATGTCCCGTAGCATTCTCCTTGCCGCCGGCCGGGCTAAGCGGCAATTCCAAGAGAGTACCTTCATCGTGATCACTCCCGTGACCCGAAGTCCTGCAATTCCAAGAGAGTACCTTCATCGTGATCACTCTCGTGACCCCTTCGGGTCCTCGAGGAAATTGAAGTTTGATGTGAAATCCATTTTCATCGTCGGGTTAACCAGCATATTCTGCTTGACCAGTTCTGAAATTTTGTGATTTTCATTGATAGCTTTGCCTTTATTCCGAGCCTTCTCTTTCATCCTGATGAATTTCTTCTTATTTTGCACAGTAGTTTTTTCCTCCACCATTTCGAATGTACTGTCCAGGAGATTACCATGTGCGAAGAACTCTGTGGTGCATATTTGTGTGGGAGGGGGTGAGTTCTCGGGGAGGAGAAAGTCGGGTTTACGGTCAGGTAACAGAGAGATTTTTGGGCGTTTTTGAGGTTGGATGTTTTCAAGTTGGGCTAGTGGTTGACGTTTGACCAGAGATTTGGGCACCAGTTCAGGCTTAGGGGAATAAGGCTGTCCGGAGGCTTTGACTAGGTCGGTTAGTGGGCCAAAATTTTTATTTAGCCAGGGTTTGTTAAGAGGTGGGCTTATTAGACGGGTTGGTTGGTTTTGACATTTTGGACTATCAATCAGGTTTTTGGTTGTTGGGCTAGGAATAAATGACAGCCCATTAGGGTTTGGGTTTAGTTGGTCAAGGTCAATGGTTAGGGTATATGACTTAGGTATCATTTGGGTAATTGACTCCTGCACTTTTGATGACAGAGGATCAGGGATATGGCTGTCACAGAGCTCGATGGAGGTATCCTTTAATGGTTAAGGGTCACTTTCAGGCATGGGTTGTTCTGTAGGGAGATTTCCGAAATTGGGAATGGAGTTGGCTTGGGGTTCTGTGCGTGGGCAGGTTGAGTCAGAGGCGAAATGGGGCTGTTTGTCGGTCCGGGATATGTTCGTGTTCCCCGGAATCGTGTTAGGTGGGTTGCCGGTGAGTTTGGCCCTGTATGTGGGTAAGAAAGGATTTTTAATGGCTAAATTTTCCGCCTTTAGCCAAGGGCCGTATTTGAAGATGGCTTGTGATGGGGTTTGGTTGGTGGGTTTTTCTGGGCACAGGTTCATTTTGTGACCAACAGTTCCGCACACATGGCAAAAGCCTCCAAGACGTTCGTACCTGAGTTCAATGGTGATTTTTTTGTTTTCTGCACAGTTGAGGATGATGTGATCCTGGAGAGGTTTATCAACGGCGATTTCTACGCGGATTCTAAATGCTTTTTTCCAGCGATTGCTTTCGTTAACCAGATCTGTATCAATATATTTTCCAATGCTGTTGCCGATTCTTTTTGCAGTATGCTTGTTTATAAGGATGACTGGTAACCCGATTGCCTGGACCCATATGTGGAACGTCGACAGGTCAACTTCATCGAGGGCTTCCTCCGGAAGCCATGGTTTTAAGACGATTAGGTCCCCTCGGAATGACCATGGGCTTTGCCGTCAAATGCGCTTGCGATCTTCCTCCGTGGCAAGAAGAAACACTAGGGTGTTTTGTTCGATGGTGTTGGTTTGGGTTTTGGTGGGGATACCCCATGCTTTTGATAGGGTTGATTTAATAGCATTGTTGTTTAGGGGTTTATCACATAAAACTTTGGCAATGAGGGGGTAATGGTTGATGGGTTGGCTGTCGTCCGGTGAGGGTGGGTCGTCTTCAGGAAATTCGAGTAGATTAGTTTTATGAATGAGGTTGGTGACAGAGTCGGAGTCCTCCATTAACTGGCGGAAGGGGAGGGAACAAGGACGAAGCAAAAATGGAGACGGAGTCGGGAAGAAAGAGAGATTAGGGAAGAAAGTAAGCTGAGATGGACCAACAGTTGGGAAGAGGGACCAATGATCCCAGTCTCAATCTGAAGATTGAGGGGAGCCTTCAGCTCCGGGAGAAAGTTCTACTCACTTGGGAGAAAATGGCTTTTTTGAACTCTAGCTTCTCATGTATGTTTTTATACTTATACGGAGATAAATATAATATATATATATATATGGAGTGAGGTTAATATTATTATTATATTTTTTTTCTTATAAATACAAATTTATTACATGGAATGTTAAATGAGGGATAAAATATAAAAATTATGTAACTTTTTTGCTAATGTCAGCATTTCTTGATTCAAATTCGAACGAAAGAGGGTTATAGGTGTAAACAATGAATTTTTAGAGAGGGTGTAACTGTAATTTTATAATTTTTTTGAGAAAAGCGTAATTTCACATTTTTATAGGGGTTCTAAGTGTAATTAACCCTATTTGATATGTATATGTTATCAGAAATTAAAAAGAAATGAAGAAACAAAATCGACTTGAGGTGTGGATGTTATTTTCTTAAAAGTGATAATTGTTCCTACTATGAATTTAATTACTAAAACGAGTTTATACGAAAATTCACTTTTAAGATACAACAAGTCCTCTAAAATTTGTGAATAATAATTTCGAAATTTTTTCTCAAAAGCAGACAACAACCTTAAATTATGTTAGTACAAAAAACTAAAATTTTGAATTTACCATTTCCTGAAGCATGTTGACGTTTGAATTAAAGGTTGTTTTTCAAGCGTTGCATTGTTTCCTATCATGTTGCCAATTACACATGATTGACCCTATTGCATACCAGAGTCCAGTAGCAACACAAGGATTGAATAATTTTGTCAAAAATTCTAAGATTATTAAGGGCTAACCTACAAAACAGAAGTTAGCACTTCAATACTTAAATTAATTTAGTATTTGATGAAATAACTAAAGGAACTTAAGTGAAAAAGTACGAGATTGGATAATACAAATTATAGAAGTTGAACGTGGAGTGATGAAATGAAAGGAACGATACTGAAAATGCATAGAGGGAATGCATAAAATAAGAAAAAATCGAGCAGCCTTGTTGTTGCAAAGTTACCTATTGACTTACCTAAACTCCTATTTATAGGAGAAAGTTATGAGAGATTTAATAATGGGTGGGGTGGTTGAGATATCCCCGAAATCTTTGGGACTTCTATTTTATCGGGATGATACTTATCCAGCCTTTGGATTTGTCTTCTAGCAGATATATCAGCCTAAAAAGATCGTGATAGGCCAGCTAAAGATTTAGCGATGTTAGTACCTATACCTTCAGTAAGCCAGATCCAACTGGCACATGAGTCCCTGCTACCACCTTTTCAGGGTGATGTGCCATAGGATGTGTAGAATGTGGCTAGTATGATTGGATAGTATTGAGTCTGCTAGACTGGACTTGCTTTTAGGGGTTGTCTTCTCATTAGGGCGGCAGAATCTGGGCTAGTTGGTCTCTCATCCTGTGGTCCGTCAAGTTCATCACCCAAAGTTTAGTTCTCTAGTTAAAAAATAAAGCCTCAAATTAATTAATTCAATTAATTAACTATAAGTACAAACCAATTAAATTAATTAATTGGATGCAAGTCTTAATTAATCAAATGAATTAATGCTTGTGTATGTCTGTCGCATATGCATGAAATTAAATAATCAAATTATTTAATTTTCCATGGACCAGTGTCATAAATCGTCCAATCAATTAATTCAACTCCTTAAATTAATTGATTTCTTCTCCAAAAGTGATTCAATTAATTATTTCTAAGAATTCCACCAATAATTTTTTGTGATCATTTATGTTCACTATTCAACTAAACTTAAATTTGTATCAAAGACAATCTAATGTCCAACCATTGTGTATATTTAATTAACTACTCTTGATTATTACTTGTGCGGTACGGTCATGCCTGTCAATAGGTGAGTATTACCTTACTCGGACACATATTCAAAAAATACCCCTACTTGTTATTTATATACATTACCCAGACCCTACCCGTAGAATACCCCTTGAGTCTTACCCATGATATATATACCAAAAACAATTAGGTTTGATTTGGATTTTATCTATTAAATTGTGTGTTACCCCTTTTTTTAATAATAAGGTTGAAATTTCTCAAATGTTAAGTTTACATCAACATCAAACAATAAAAATTCTTAAAATAAGTGAAACAATTCTACATATTTTTTTTAATACCAGAATATATTACTAAATTAATTTATTTAAAATATTTTATGAACTTCGATTGATAAAGTAAAAACTATTCAAATTTTAACATGTGCAAATTGAACATCGCTTAAGTACAAAAAATGATCTTGACTTTGTTAAAAACATAGAGCGTTATTAATCAATTACAATTGTGTTAGATTCGAGATAGGAACGAAAATTGAATAACCAATAAAAAGAAAAAAGTATGAATGACATATTTTAACTTCAGAACAAGTTTTTTTTTATCCATTTTGCGTTCAACTTTCGTTTGAGATTCTTTTTTTTTTTTTTTTTCAATTCAAAGAAAAAAAAATATTGATTCCTTATATTAGTTGAACTTAACTAATTTAAGTTTTTATATTTTTTTCATTTCTAAATTGTCATGTTTTTTTCAACTTAATTTTATTATAACCTTAATTTGGAGTTGTCAGCACGAAAGTAAAGATGAAAAATTTTGGCATTTTTTTCAAAAATATCAATACGTTCAAAAAACATATGTACAGAATTTATGAATTTTTAGATAACAAGTAAATCTAATCCATTAATTTATCAACATTTTTAAGTTAACAGACTAATATGCATGTTAGGTTACTAAACTTTTCTCGTATCGATGCCCATCCCTACGTGTATTTTAAGGTCTAAATGCTATTTATACCCATACTCAAAATACTTATTTCAATTAATATGAGTTTGAGTGTGAATCTAACATAAAGTATCGAATTCGAGTATAGATCTAATATAAAGATAAACCCTAATGAGAAGAAACAAGAGTATGAAATTAGGTTGATGGAGTAAAGTTAAAAAGAAAAGAAGCTCAAGCATCAAGAAGTTATAGGTTCGAGTTCCATCAATATATAGTTGTTGGTGGACTGTAAAAATAGTTATTGGTTTACACTTATTTGATATTGCATGGTAATTATTAATGTATCTTAATTATTGATTAAAATTGATGATGTAATTGTAACCGATTCATTCAAAAAATAAATAAGTATCACAAAATCGAGCACAGAAAATAAATAGGGTAATGCGCATCCTAGCCATACAAAGTCCATAATAATTAGGGATAATTATATTTACACCCCCTTGCCTATATGGTCTGTTTACACAAACCACCTCTGTCTTTTGAATGATTACAACATAATTTGCATAAATTATCCCTATTTTTTTGAAAAATTACGTACACATCCCCAATATCGACATCATTATACAAATTATCATTACTTTTTGGTTGTCAGCAGTGATTTCTGCAACTATACAAAAGGCAGAAATGATTTATGTAAATAGACTATAGATCAGGGGTTTAAATATAATTATTTTTAACAATCAATGCTTCTAAATTAAAATCCTTGGACATTCATTAAAGTTTTGTCCGGTGTTTTCTTCAGTACTATTCTGTCCCAGAATAAATGTAAAGCTAGTTTGACATTCATTAATTTTATTGCCCTGATTTTCTAAAGTAAGAAGAAATTTATTTGAATACCAATAGTAAATTTTGGAGTGTCCCTACAGTTAAGTCTACTCCAGGTAGCATTATGCACTCACTTGTACTTTTTCACCTAAAGAAGATTTATTTTCTCACTGGTCCTCTTCATTGACTTATTTATTTATTTAATATTAAGAAAATTCAAAATAATAAAAATAAATATAATATAATACATATAACATGTATGGTAAAAGTCGAACTCAGAGAGTTTGACTTTACCAATATTTTTTTTTTTATAAATCTCAAAGTCGAATTCAAAGAGTTCGACTTCTATATATTTTTATTTATTTATTTATTTATTTATTTATTTATTATTATTATTATTATTATTATTATTATTATTATATTCATTTAAAAAAAATTGAGTCACAGGCTAGCAAGCCCATGACATGTGCTGCAGTAGCCTTGCTGCTTTTGGGTCACTCTTCAATGTGGCTATATAAAGGTGCATCCTCTTCAATGTGTAACATGCTTTTATACCAAACGTTACCTCCTATATTTCTTCCAAGAGTTTGAATTTACACTGAAGTTTATTGTAATTTTTCAAACTTTTTCACTCTACACCAAACGTTAGCTATTGTAAAATATGGACAGAAGACAAGTGTATGGTCCACGCGATGAAACCGTGTTGTCATCACAAAGGCAAACACAGGTCTGATGAGGTGATTGATGGCGATTTAAATGAACCTTTAAAAGCACGACGTGCAGATGCTGCATTTTGGACACACTTCCAAGAGCATGCCCCACATCACAGGGTGTTGGCAGTACTACACGAAATGGGGTTTTATGGTGTGTACCGATGCGGCAGAATTGCGTATGATGCGCATCTTATCACAGCACTGGTTGAGATGTGGCGCCTCGAAACACACACGTTTCACTTCAGCGTAGGGGAAACGACAATAACCCTACAAGACGTCCAAATAATTTGGGACTCCCAATAGACGGACTTGCCATCAACAGAGTGGATCGGGAGAGATCTACTACTGAATGGCAGAAATATTGTGCTCTTTATTTGGGCTTTCAGCCATACGAAAGGGAACTTAGGGGTTCGCAGGTGTCCATAAACGCAATTTTGCGTCACATTACACCAATCAGAATTGATGATAACACACTGTTCCCCAATATCGTACAATACGCACGTTGTATGGCATTAATTCTTTTCGGTGGGGTGATGTTCCCTGACTCATCAGGGCATTTGGTATCATTACTATATGTCCAGAAATTAGAGGATATCGGTACCACCCGAAACTATAGCTGGGGCAGTGTTGTGCTCGCATTCTTGTACCGCGAATTATGCAATGTCAGCACCAAAGGCAAAGCCCAAATTGGTGGCCCGTTGCAGTTACTGCAGGTAACATTAAATATTTTATATTTGTCATTAACTAACTTATTGCAGTATTTTATTTTTGAAACAAGCTTATTATTTTACATATTTGGGCTTGGTCGCGTATCACACCAATAACACCCGGTCTTGGTGATGAACGTGTAACGATGGGGCCAATACAAACTTATAATAATCAGCTCCTTTCAATACCACTGTACGGTGCAACGTGGAACAAAAAACATAACTTCACCCGCACTGTACGGTGGACTGTTTGGGTATTTAGAGATATGCTAGATAGCATGACGGTTGATCAGGTAAACAAGACTCATCGTTATGCATATTTATTTATGAATATTAATTACCCACTAATTTAACATATTTGCTTTTATTTCAGTTTCTATGGCAGCCGTACGACATGAATTTGGAGAACATTCTAGCCCACTCATATGAGTTCAACCCCCAGTTGTGGACATCAATATGTCCCCTAATCTTTTATGCCATTGTGGAAATGCATCATCCCGAACGGGTACTTCGTCAATTCGGAATGAGGCAAGACATTCCACAGGGTACAGACAGTCGAAAAATGAGCCTCCATAACATTTCCCGTAGAGCACGTGGGGGCACAGACCGGGAGACTCATCACGCGATATACGTTAGTAGATGGGGTAGACGAGATGAAACGATTGTGCGCCGACCACCAATTTCCAACGGAAGAGATACAGAAAATGGATATTGGGATTGGTACGGTAGAATAATTTGTCGATTCGTCTCATCATCTACTGATAGACGTGTAGAGAATGGCTATCAACCTGGACATGCACCAACAATACAACATGTGGTATGTTGTGCAATAAAACTTGATTCATGTTACACCCATTTTTCTCTTAGATTTAAATTCATTATTTTAAAATTGGTGCAGGAGCAATATGCAGAGGCCCTTCATTTAAGTGTGCAACCTCCACCAACTAATTTCGAAGAGGCTTTGCAAATGCATCACCGATTTATTAACAAAATGATTGAACTTCGTCAAATGCTTTCTCGTTTGCCGAGGGAAAATCAGCCCGAAGAATAAGCAGCGCCACATGATAATGCTCCGTCTACGTCCCACAGATAAAGGAGAAGGAGTAGCAGAATGTCTACAAGTTCACTTAGAGGTGATGATACTATTGGGGCAGATATAGCTGGTCCATCCACAGTGCATACACCTCTAAATGTATATCAAGATTGCTACGTGCCTCAACCGCCCCAACAAAGTGATTGGTTTGATTCAGCTCCATACATGCCAAGACAACAACGTTATTATGGACAGGTTGATCTTGACCTTGGCATTGGTACGAGTCAAACATATGCACCAGAATATAACATCTCACCAATTCCATTTCCAGCATTTGTTGCATATCGTGATTATGGAGAGTCTAGTTCTGCAACATCATCAAGTTGGTTGCATATGAATGCAGATAATGATGATAATGTTGAAGATGAACCAATACAAAATATGGGTGAAGAAATAAGAAGACCTCGGCGCCAACGACACCGACGCACTTCTGGGACGGGCGGTCATTTTTAAGAAATAAGAAGACCTCGCCGCCCCCCGCCACCATCCCCCCGGCGCGGCCCCTGCCGCCCAGCGAAAGGGGGGCGACGGTGAGCGCCCAGCCAAACAGAGGCGACGGCTCACCATCACCCCCAATCTGGGCGAACGCCGCCGCGTTCGCCTAGAGTAGAGTAGTAGTAGTAGTAGTAGTAAATGGTCCCCAACTGAGTAGCCCAACAGATCAAGTCCTGTTGGCCCATGAGTAAGGTTTTAAATCCATATTCTTATTAATTGGGGAGGCCCAAGAAACGAGCCTAATCTAGCAAGGTGAATCAACATACAACAACAATGCCACGTCACATGGGTCGATGACACCTTGGGACACATCATACTAAAATCTCCAACAAACCCCAAACAATCCAACTGAAATAAAATCTTGAAGTAACAGATAACAGATTTTTGAATTTTTAGGCAGACTGGGCAAGACTCGGTAAAATAGTCATATCATCGTCTAGATAAATCCAACTCATGAACGGATTTTTCTGTTGAGTAGCTAATACATGCATCTTTCCAACGTGTATGATACACGGTAACCACCTTCCAGGTCTTGCTCCACAATCTCCTATAAATGGATTAATTGTGTAGTTATTTTGGTAACATCTACTCTCACACTCCAACTCTCATACTCTCTCGGTTGCTAAGCTAATTTTAGCTCATTCTTTGCACTCCACACGATTTTCATTATTTTATCACCACATTCAACCATTGTTCTTACTTTGATTCAAGTTTTACCTTTATTTCTTCAGTAAGAACATTACTGACTTAAGCATCGGAGTACTAACCATTGTTTTGTAGGTGAGTCCTCCTTTGATCCTAGAATTTCGCTGAAGATCCTTCGACCATTGTGTTACTACTGGACTCCAGTATACATCAAGCAAACAAGTTGAATAAATTCCAAATTACCATTGATTGACTTACACACTTATTGTAAATCAAACAGATCTTTTTTGAACAAACCATCTATATAAAGGTGAAGATGCACCTCATCACATACATTTGCATCCCAAGATGTATAACAGTAGTTTAGTCAGAAAAGATTTGACTTGCAATAAATCAATAATAAGTTAATTTGGGGTAAATATGAATTTTCATTCTTTTTTTTTTTTTGGGTTCAAATCAGCAAATTACCGTAATTTTGACTAACGATGAATTTATTTATTGGACGAAAACAAACGTTAAAGAGTATTAAACATAACTTATCAAACCACGAGGGACGTAATTATCCCTAACTAAAAAGTCTATTGAAATAGCATCATAGGATTAAACTTATGAAACTTCATCAAAATGTAAATTTCAAAGAATCAATATAATAATAAATCGATCGAAAAGATTGAAAATTTTAAATGGTTTGCAACAGAGAAGCATCACCATCATGATTCATGTACTATACTATTTATTATATGTCTAAAGAATTTACACGTTAATTTATTGCTTTTTCTCTCTAAAACAAAGTTATTTTCTTTTGCAGTTATGACAGTTTCACGCGGTTTGTGGGATCAACCTCAAGAACTCATCAACCCCCACTACCAACCCACGCGTTAACTTCTTCTTGAATGCAGAAAGTCCATTCTTAACCAAACCTGAGCGCAGAAATTTGTTGTTTCATGTCAATTCACTGCCACAGAAGAAGAACAGAGAGATGATTGCCATACTGTTATACTCTATTCTCTTCATATTTGGCCTCATCTGCACATTTTCCACCATCCCTCCGACCAAGAAACTCCTCGCGCTATGCCTCAAATCCTTCAATTATCGTCCAAAAAACCCTTCTCAAGATTCCACCAAAATCAGCTCCAACAACGCTACGACCAGCTCCGCCAGCAGCAGGAACGAGCTCAGAGGTGTTTTCGCGACGTTCGACAAGAACAACGATGGGTACATAACGAGGGAAGAGCTGAGGGAATCGCTGAAGAACATCGGGATTTCGGCGGGGGAGAGAGACGTGGCTGATATGGTGGAGAAAGTGGACTCGAATGGAGATGGGCTGATTGATTTCGATGAGTTCTGCGAGCTCTTCGATTCGATATCCGGCGGCTATGAAGAGGGGCGCCGTGGAGAAGCTGAAGAAGGCGGCGGCGGAGATGGGGATTTGAAGGAGGCGTTTGATGTGTTTGATGGGAACAAAGACGGGCTTATAACAGTTGAAGAGCTGGGATTGGTGCTTTCCTCTCTGGGATTCACGGAAGGGAAGAAGATGGAAGATTGCAAAGAGATGATCAGGAAAGTGGACATGGATGGAGATGGGATGGTCAATTTCGATGAGTTCAAGAAGATGATGAGAGCCGGCCTCGGAAGAATCATTCCAGTTTCTTGAGAAATCTCTTCAGTTTTTGGTACTCAAAATCTCTCCAAACCATTAATTAATATTCATCAACATCTAACTCTTCATCATCTCTACTTTGCATTCATATGTTTCACATAATTAGATCTCATCTATTATCATTCAAGATTTAGGTAGTTTCTTTTAGTAATTTGATCAGAAGATGAAGATGATGATTTAGCAATAATAATTCCCACAGTTGAAACACAGATTTTTTCACTGAGTTGAGTTCATCATACTCATGTACAGCTCCTGTGGAGAGATCTGCCATAGCTTCAAAGCTGCAGTTGATTTGATTAGTGTTAAGGCCGTAGCGTAGTATTGTTGAAGGATGTCAACAATCTGTTGCTTACATTTATTACTTGTGATTTTTGTACAATTTCTTCTCTGTTTTTGCTGCTGTTGCTGTTGGGCTATGGATTCCAAGACTTGTTGAAATTAGTGCTCAGTTTCAGGCTAAGTCTGATAATTACCATTTTTTTAGTAGTAAGTTGCAGTGGCCTAGGTGTTGACTCTTTTTTAAAACTTCTCTGTCAGTATGTGTACGTTGTCAAGTCAATACACTTGTCATGTGATTAATATACGGTTTAAGAGAAGGTGATCAATTGTAAGGTAAGTATATCTCACTCGCTCTGTGATTAATATGGTTCGATCAAACTTTATTTGGGTAAGAATTTTCTTTTGTTGACGGGGCAACACTTTAAAATATGACGATTGGTACAACATAATTTATCTTAAATACCCTTAATTTTTTTTATATCATCCACAAATATCTAATTTTTTCTTTGTCATTCAATTAAATAAATAGTATAAAAATATCAAATTAGAATATAAAAACAAGGGAACCCACTATCCTTGTTACTCTAGCCTTTTTAGGTTTCAGTTTTTTTAGAAAGATTATGCATGTGCTTTGTGTTTTGATCAGAATTTTTATAATTGATTTATTCTTCAAAAATTAAAATTTGATCACGTGAGAATTAACGTACAGGTCTTGGATGTACATTTAACGCCTTCAAACATCTGAGCGAGAATTTGAGCTTACATTGTCGGTATATCAATGTTCGACTTTAACCATTAAACAACTACGGTTGATGATTTTGTGAATTTAAGTTGTTTGTTTCTATCTCTGTGACCGATTGAAATCACAACTAACCGCCAATTTCTCGGTTGCAACTGATATTTCAATGAAGTTTTTGAATTTTGTCCCCATTTTTTGTCGCCTTTGATTAGTAGGGACGATATTCAGCCTATAGTTGGTTGTTAGGTTTCTAAGTTACGTACGACGAGGGTGTTTGGCTAAATTTATTTAAAATATCTTATAAGTTTTTATATTTTATAAAATGATTTAGGAGCAAATGAAATATTGGATTTTATTTAAAAAATAAGGTCCTAAAATATTTAAGAATAAAATAAGATGTTAAAATTTATAAGATAGTTTTACATCCTAAAAGATGTTAAGATATTGGACATAATAAAATCTTTATACTAGTAAAAATCGTCAAAAAGGATATGACATTATTAAGATCAAGTAAATTGTTATTTCTTGACATATTATCTAAATTCTTTTCAAAGTATTTTCATAAATATTACGTACACATTAATTTAACCCCCAAATAAAAATGCAATAGCTACTTTATTTAATATTATAGATCTATATAATATTTAAAAAGAGTTGGGCTAAGTAAACTCTTTGAGATTACACGATCAAAAAGTATCTTATCTTCGAATCTTATACATTATAAGCTTTGTTAAATAATTTCTCCAAATGACTGTTTGATACTTATAAGCTTTTAAGCATTTTATAATATAGGAGTATAAACGAGTCGAACTCAAGTTCTGAATTAAAGAATATGAATATATATATAAAAAAATGAATAAAAGCTTGTGAACCGATCGCGAGCTTATGAATAGAGTATTATGAGCTCGAGCTCGTTAGAAGCTTGAAATCGAGCCGACTCGCGAGCTCGACTCATTTGCCACCCCTATTATAACATGTTTTGAATGGTTGAGAATGTCCGAAAATGAGCTGTGGGAGAAAAACGTCCGCAAAGAATTTAAAGGTGTTTCAATAAAGAAGAAAGCTACACCCAAAGAATATCATCTTCAAGAATATCATTCTCACAGTAAATTACGTGTTATCTAGGGCACATAAATTCGTGCACCACTTCAAAGATAAAGATATTCGTTGCCATCGGATTTTTTTATTTTTATTTTACCATATATGTAAAATAAATAAAGAAAATAAAATAACTTAATTATTATTGACGTAATATATATATATATTAAATCAAATAAAAATTATATAAAATTTAAAATAAAAATTCAATTTTGATACTCGTCTTGATGTCCACTCAACTGAAATATAAATTATTAGCATAATAAATTATCACAATCTATGAAGTGATGAAATAAAACGAATAGAGCTTGAAACTAGAAAAGTTGCACTGCTGAAAAGTCACGGCACTCGTTGTTGTTTTAAAATCATGATTGTCTCCCTACGTGCAGGTATTGATAATTGGCCATGACTCGAAGATAAAACTTCATTAGTTCTCAATAATGTCTTGTCCCATGTGCACGACTACGGGAAGACAAGAACCAATCTATAGTCACGTTGTCAAAACTCTCAAAACTTGTGTGGGTAGAAAGTTTTTTTAGAACTCATTAAGGCCTTGTTTACCAATTCCTGTTGGATTGACCCCTACAATAGTAGGGCCCTACTATGTGTTGGATTGACCCCTATTGGATAACTCTATATTTTGTTTACTAGTATAAATTATTTTGAGAGAATATGGTTTGTTAATCCAGTCTCATGCTTACATTAAGCCCGTGTTCATTGGATAAAACAAGAAGATTACATTTTTGCCCCATCTACAGTAAACTATCAAATCATATTACTGTTGTCATATTTTTTGGGCTGAGAAATTCGTTTCCCCCTTGCATTTCCCAATCTGGTGAACCCTAATCTGTTGGAGATGAATTTCTTACATCAGGTGTTGTAGTGTTGTATAATACAACACTACATGATGTTGTATTTCAAGTGTTGTAGTGAATTTCTTATATTAGGTGTTGTAGTGTTGTATAATACAACACTATATGTATTTCAAGCGCTTGAACCCTTCATGCTCTCAAGATTATTATAGAGAACAAGAAGAAAAATCTATTTTATCAGTTGTTCAAGATTCAAGATTACAAGAAGAAGAAGAAGAAGCTGAGAGTTCTCAAGATTCAAGATTGTGTTTCTAGGTTTCAACATTACAAAGAAGAAGAGCGAACACATTACTGAAAATGATAAGCATTTCAGTAGCAAAAGAGAAGAATTGTGATTCAAGAAAGGAGGTGTTTTTGCATACGGAAAGGAAAGAAGACAAAAGGGCATTTCCAGAGCTTGGATTGGTGAATAGGCCAAGAAACATACGACCATTTTGTACGATCGGAAATTTTTCTTACAAAAATTCAAGTGGTTCTTTTTCTTGATTTTCTTACAAACATGGAGGAACATTGTTATGGCAGATGTAGATTGCAACCCAGCAATTACAAATCTGTAAAATTGGGTGGGCAATGCCAGAAGAAATTACCAAAATTTAGTATAGAAGAACTTAAGAAGAAACTTGTGAAGACATAGGAATAGAGGTGGGTTATAAATAATGGAGTACTGGATTTAAACACCCACCCACCATGTGTCAGAGCATTCATCATCAGCGGAAAATTAAGACACTTTAAGGGGCAAAAATGTAAAATGCAGGTAAAAACAAGAGACATGAATGAAAAGAAAAAAATAGTGGTGGGGGGAGGTGGGACCTCAGATTACTAATATCACCCCCACCTCTCATATTGCAATACGACGATTGTAGAGGTGAGTAGTGGAAAGTAGTGGGTTGTAGCAAGCCCAACATTTTTTAGGTAAACGAGCCATTCCTTCCTACTAACCAAGATAAAGTTGCTAATAGCATCAGGTAAACACGCCCTAAATGTTCTACCTTAGTGTGACATATGAAAAGGTTGATAGTCTTTTAAATAGTTTAAATAATTTGACCGTCATAAAGAATCAAATAGCGTAATTATAACTCATAATATTATAATAAATTTAAATAGGCTACATAAATATATAAAACGTAATGGCTAAATACTTAAACCTTATAAAAGCACAATTAAATTATTATAATAATGTAGTTATAAATCTCAAATAAATATAAAATTAAATTGGAATATTAAGTTGAAATAAAATATTAAAAATAATTTGACAATTTTTTTTTTTAAAAAAAACTTATTTCCAACAAAGACTATTTCTCTAATCAAGGATTGTTCAGCTCCTAGGTTTCGTCCAAAATTGACGATTGTCATTGGAATGAAAATCCCCAAATTCAGAATTTGCAAATTATTGATACTTTTTAAGTCAAATTCTTTAAAATCTCGAATTAAGTTAAGTTGGATATTGAAATTAAATAGTTTATAAGATGTTTTTAAAAAAGTCGAGTGAAATTATTTTTTTTTAATAGCTTATAAGATCCAAAATTTCTTATTTTAGGATCTTGTCAAATATATATATGTATATTGTAAATTACATCACCTCCCCTGAATTCTGGCATAATTACAAGTACCACCTTATTGTTTGAAAAACTATAAATACCCCCTGAGGTTTGTAACTTTTAACCAAAGGTCTGAAATTGACCATTTTGTCCTTGAATTTTTATTAAAATTTTAGAAAAATCAGCCGACACAAATTGCATTATTGCTCATCTGTATAAAACACTTAAGAAACCTCTCTCTGTGCGTTGTAGTCCAAAAAAATTTTAAGAATCAAATATAAAATAATTCAGTGCATAAGGGCATTTTGGTCAGTTCATCCATAAAAATGAATGGAAATTAATTATTTGTTAGACGATTACAAACCTCAAGGCGGTATTTATTTTCAAACAATAAGGGGGCACTTGTAATTATGTCAAATTTCAAAAAAAATAACTGTAATTTACTCTCTATATATTAAAACAAATTTCAAGAGCTTATAAACTAATCAAGACATCTCGCAAATTACCCCCATCGAGTCTAGTACATGCAAATGCTTTAAAAGGTTGCAACAACACCACCTAAACAACACAAACACTACTCAAATTGCACAAAACTATTAACCTATATCAATGGAGATCTTCTTCCTTGTGAGTATAAATAACGCAATCCGATTTTGGGTACGATACACAGGTCAGAACGTACCCTTTCTCCATTTGCTCTTCGCTGAGGAACGAACCCTCCGACTGGTCCACTGATCCCGAGACCAACTGGCCGGCACAGGTCGAGCACGAGCCTGCCCGGCATGAGTAGGGCAGCTCTATTCCTGCATTTTCTGCTGCATCAAGGATGTACTGGTCGTCGGGGGCTTCTATCTCCAGCTCCTCGCCTTCTGGACCGATCAACTTCACTTTGTACACTGCCATTGCGGATACTCTGAAGGAGGGGACGGATTTCAATCCAAATGCTCTTGAAACGCTCTTCACAGAGCCAATGGAGTAGGATTTCCTGCTCAATGAGTCGGATTTCATGGACGGTGCTGATCTAAGCAAGCACAGCGATGGAATGCTGACAGTTGACATTTTTACACCTGATCCATACATAACAAGCTGAGGGGAAAACAAAATACTAGAATAGCCGGTTTGGACAATCAAATATTAACAACAAGTCTCAGGAAACAACACGCGAAATCTTGCTCTTAAGGCTTTTGAGAAACGCGGAAGCCTCATTAAAAGCGACAACTTATACTTCCAGCTAGCTACACAAAGAGCATAATCATCGAAGTTTTCACAAAGAAACTACGGAATACTTGAGGATGTAATGTACCGCCTAACGTTATGAAACTTTGAAACACGTAACACAAGGCCGGAAATTACAACTTATTTGCAAGAAAATAGCAGTAAGCAAAGAAGTTTTGCCAGTTGAAGTTAAAGTTGTAATCCTTCCAAAGCATTTGCATTATGTTCCTATCTCAGAAGGTTCATCAAGATTCACAATGTTTTAGGATTCTTGGAACTGATAAAGGGATATTCTGGATTTGGGATGGAAGTATTTCTTGTTTTTCGATTTTTTGAGGCTTCGATTCTACGATCCAGAACAGCAAGACAGGGGAATCCCTTCCCTAAATAGAAACTTTTATGATTATGGGCATGAAGATCTAAAACCAGACTCCAACTCTGAATTCAATATCAAATAATGCTGCCAACCATCCTTTGATTTCTGTTTGCTTTTGAGCAAGAACCAACAGCCAAAGTCGTAAGCATCATATATACACAAAAACCAGAATGTAACAACTCAAATTCCACACGTAGGAAGCAGAAGGATGTATAATCCAAGTTAATTGTATGAAAACACTAATAGGTACATATTCTTCCTACCAAAAAAGAAAGAAAAAAAAATGATAACGCCCTGAACTTTTAAAAGAAATGTCACTAACTCCCACATCAGGGAATTGTGCAAAAAAGAGTAACATAAAGATTCACTCTTTCCTCAAGTTCCAAATCAAAGCATAATCTCAGCAACAGGGTTGAGGATTTCCACCCAAACAACACTAATACAACATCACTACAGTATACCAAAAAAGGCAGTATTTTCAACACAAATCAAGGCAGTCGTACAACACAGAGGAACAATATATATAGTTTTCATGTTATAACGATCCCAAAACAGAAAGAGAAAAAACAAGAAAGAATTCATTTCCCTTAAAGAAAATCAAGAGAGAGAGAGAAACCTTGAGAAAAGCAAGAGGGATGGATGCAGCAGCAGCTTCCAGAGAGAAGTGGAAGGTTACAGGAGCGATGATTGGAGACTAGTTTTGGAGCATCAGTATTTATAATGAGAAGGGTGGCCAAGTGCCAATCCATCATGACTCATGAGTCATGATCAACGACTAAAATTGAAAACGGGAAAGAAATAGAAAAGAAACACATATCCAGTGCGTGAGGAGAGAGAAACGAGCGAGTGTGGCTGTCTCCTGTGATCCGCGGTGGGGTGACCTCTTCTCAAGGACTAGCCGTCTCTTGGCGTTTGTTTCATGTCATTAGCTTTTCTAATTGTAGAGGGACATAATTGTAAGGTAAGATTATCAGTTTTTTGGTTATAAAATTATTACATATTGCTATTTCTCTACTTGTATTTAGTGTAGCTTCTTTCTAGGGGGGTGCAATCCGGAATCGATTGGTACTATCTCCGAAAATTCTCTATAAACATTTACCTAAGGTTAGTCAACAGGGAAGTGACTTTTGATTCAACACACTTTCTTTTTCGAACAACACGGATGCATGCACCTTGCTGCATTTATGCACTCTACACTCATATTTCAGCTCCCAAATTTTTTGTCGAAGCAATTGACACTCCATTTGACAAATTATTTCATTGTTATATCACGTTTCTCAAGTTTTTCTTATTTTATTATGTCAAAAGCATATACTAACTTAAGCATCAGTGTGCTAACTGGTGTCTTGCAGGGTAGCCCTCAAATAATCTTAGAATTTTTGAAAAAATTCTTTTGATACTTATGTACTGCTCGAGAAGGGTCCATCCTTCAAAAATAACCTTTAAGGGGTAAGGGGATTTTTCGGAATCCCCTTCCATCTCAATATCATACCAAACATAATGTGGAGGAGTACAACATATTTTTTGAATTAGAAAATGGGAAGTACTAGCCCCTTTACAAAAATCAAGTCCTAGTCTCAATGTTGGATATCTACACCTTTTCTCAAAGCCTTATAGCTAGCGAAAAATGCAACAAGTACTAGAAACTTCACAATATACAATTATACGAGTCCAGAATCATATCGGTGTTTTTTTTGGGACTAAAATTGAATAAGTGGTTAAGTGCAGGGACCAAAAGTATAATTCTTCCATATTTACCAGAATTTAGCATAAAACCTTACTACTCGTGGTCAAGGAAAGGCGTATGCATTGATGTAATTACGCGACAAATGTATTAGAAATTCGAGAAAAAAACAAAAGCTAAATTTATCTCGAATAACTTATTTTACAATATTTCATAAATTTAATTGCTCAATTATAATATATATATATTTTTTACAATTTTGTACTATGTAACGATGATTTTACTCTTAAATTTTTATATATTCTTATCCAAAAGGATTAAAATAGAACATAATCTAAATATTAAGTACTATAAGACTGCGAATTAAATATTAAAAGTTAAAGTGATATAAAACCCATATATAAAGAACTATTAATGATATTAATTATTGTAGATGATCCAAATCCAAATTCCTTGGGCCAAGACGGGTCGGATCCAAACAAATCCAATCAAATGGGCAATTAGAAATTGGACCGAGACCCGACTCGTTGTGCTTGTATTCGTTTGCATCCATTGGGCTTAAAGAATCAATGATTCTTCAATATGATCAATCCAAATTTTTGGATCCAAGTTTCGGAGCCTAAGCCCATCTCGGATCTTCCATCAAATTTCAAATGGGCAGCTTGAAATTTTGAATCATTTCTGAAAACAGCCGGAGAGACGATCGGACCCACCATGCGAAAGCAGGTGCTATCGTTAACGGAAGCCGCCGCTGGTAGAATACGCCAACTCCTTGAGCAACGTCAGCGCTCATTCCTCAAGCTTGGCGTCAAGGCTCGCGGCTGCAACGGCTTATCCTACACCCTCAATTATGCAGGTAATATCCCCTAGCTTCTCCATCTGTGATTTTTGATCGATGAGGCTTTTCTCGACATGTGTTTGTTGTATATTTTGGTTTGTGCGGATTAGTTCTGATAAAGGTGTTCTAATTTCCTTATTTTTTTCCTTTTTCTGAGGTTTTCGTTAGCATTAATTTGGGGATTTGGAATTGGTGTTGGTTGAATTAATTTAGAGTTCCGTAATCGTGACATGATGGAATTGGTAATTTGTAACATAGTAAGATTTGAATTATTGGGGAAAAGAAAGAAAGAAATAGTATATTAACACCTTTTCCCTTGTTGCTGATATTTACTTTTGATTCGGTCTTACTCTAATCTCTTGGAGGATGGTAATGGAATATCAAATATGTCTTTATTGTACTTGTTGCATATGAGAATTGACATCTTGTTTGGTTCTGAAAGTGCTGAAGGATGCTGTGATTAATAACTTTTCGATGTCATTTGAGTGAATTTCATGTAAATTGGACAATTTACTACATGGTCACCTCCTTATTTTCTTTGTTCGCAGTTTCTTTATATATTAGGATTTGGACGAGTCATCGAATAAGCATGGTTGTGAAATATTGATAGCCTTTTTTTTTTTTTTTTTTTTTTTTTTTTTTTTTTTTCCGTCTTATAACCATACATTATGATGAATGATTTTTGTGGAATTGTCTTCTCCTTGTTGAATATTTATGTTCTACTAAGCCCGACAACTTCTTAAGTAGTGTTGGTGGTGGCAATATATTTTTTATTTCGAGGATGTAAAACTATGTTTTCGTCTCTTGCTTCTGGCATGCGCAAGAAACTTTTCCAAACTAAAAAAAATGTATATACCTAGAAGTATTTTTGCAACATTAAGTATACCAAACATATGATGCTGTTAACTATAGCAATTTTTTTTTCTTTTTCTTTGTCTCTTCAAGGGTGATTGACATTAGTCCTTTACATTTGTTGTGGCAATCTTAGGTGTACTGACGGGTTTTTCTAAATATTCATCAATATATTTATGGGCATTAGTCAAAATTTCTTAAATTGAAATTACCACTTTTCATGCGTTCCTTAGGACTTTTGGTTTCTGTCACTGCATATTCCTTTTGCACTTTGAACGGTTGATTAGTTTCTTCATTTCTTGATCACATTCTTCTTGTCTTTGAACTCTCCGACATTGTTCTTTACTTGAACTTGTTTGAGGCTTTGGTTTGAAATCTGCTCATCCTTCTTTCTTGGCTTCTAGCTATTCCACGATTTCATTTAATGAAAGCTTCAACCAGTCTTTAGACTATTTGATCATAGAAACTATTTAATCAAACTTCCACTAATTCTAAATTTTCGTAATCAGCATTGTTGTCACCACTTTTGGTGTGTGGAGGATGAGCAATGAGGGAAGGGCACCATACCTGTTGGGAATTAGGTGTCGATCTCTATGGTTTTAATTAATAATGCAAGAAAGGGGTGGAGATATGGAATATTTCCTAAAGCAATTTAATTTGAAAGAAATCACGACGTGGGTAGGTTGCTCTAGTGGATGGTGGATGAGGTGGACCATTCAGTTCGAGTATATTATTTACCGGCAGCAATATCATATAATAAAACCATGAACGCTTAAGGAAGGAAGAATTACTCATCAGAAGACTTCATTGCTCTTTAGTTGTATTTTGCGCTCTGTATTCTTTTGTCATTGTCGATCAATTTTGTTTTGAGTTATTAATTCTTTTATTCACAGACGAGAAAGGGAAGTTTGATGAGGTGGTTGAAGAGAAAGGAGTGAAAATATTGATTGACCCGAAGGCCCTAATGCATGTCATAGGAACCAAGATGGACTTTGTAGATGACAAACTAAGGTACTTTGTTTTTCCTCTTATGCAGATTAATCTGTTTTAAGCTCATTTCTGTAAAGCTAGTTTTATATATGATTGTCTCTGTAAATGTATCGAGCTTTATATATTTGGAACCCCAGTGGTTGTATTCAAAGTAATTTGTTGAGAAAGTGGAGAAAAAAAGGTAACTGAAGCTTTTCCTTCTGGTTGTTTGATTTCATCTAATAAGAAAACAAAATAAACTGAGGGAATTGATTTTATTTAGAACCCGTAACTAGTGTAAACTTAGTTTGAGGCTATGCCTCAGGAATATAAAAAGTTCATGTAACATATGATTGTGTGAGGTTATGCTAAACCTGACACTGGTTGAAGATACCAGTTAACATGTCAAATACCCTGACATCTCTATTTATTCCTGAGCAGATCTGAGTTCATATTCATCAACCCAAATTCTAAGGGCCAGTGTGGCTGTGGAGAATCCTTTATGACAATGAGCAGCTCAGAAGCAACTAAACATACTGGTAGCTCCCGGACATAAGTTACTTTAGCTTCATTACAATAAGTTACTGGTAGCTCCTAGACTAGAAGAAGTTCTGCAGTTGGCCTTCTCTGAGTTTGTGGCTGGAATGTTATACATTGGTATAATAACCTTGAATTGTTGTGTTGCGCTTCAGTAATGTAAATTCTCCTTTTGTTTGTTGATGTGTTGTTGTATTGACATTCTAAATCTTTATGTTTATAAAAACAATAAATAAATAACTTCCCTCTTCTCTTTTGATTCTGCTGATATGCTTGAATATATTTTTATTGAACTTTGCTTTTATGTATTAGTTCCAACTTACAAGCCCTCATTTCACTGCTCAAATTCTCCAGCACATACCAAGGGAATGCCATGCCCTTAAGGTTTCAAGTTCCATAACTGGAAACAATCACAACTTGAAGGAACTGTTTAGAACTAGTTCTGTTTTGAGTCAATCTCTGTCTTAGGTTTAGGTAACTCCACACATTTAAGATATGTAACATGATGTACCTGGATGGCAAAGCAAACAATAGAAAGAGAGGGAACAATACCCTCTCACCAAAGGTTAGGAAACAAATTTGCCATTTGAGAGAAGTACTGGTAAAATCAGTATATAGTCAGAATACAACAAAGAAACCAAGTCAGTTTTCGACATTTCCTGCTGTCTGTAATTAAGATTGACTCGATAAGATGACCGGACCCACACCAGAATCTCCATTTCTCTTAGGTTGAGACAACCGGTGCTTAGACCATTCTTCTAGAGCTTTGCGGTGAAGAGCATTCAGACGAATGTAAGGCCGTTTTTCTTTTATCAACTTCTCTGCATTTTTCCAGTCTTCTGCCAAGCCAAGAGCAACCAAGAGCGCGCACATTACGGCAACACTTCGTCCGTGACCTGAACAATAACAAAAACCAAAATGACAAACTATTTACTTCATCATGCCCGAGCTGAGGACTATTTCTGTTCTCAGCTGAGTTCGTTAAGAAACGCTTAACGTATCAACAGAGACTCAATAACAGCTCTTCCTCCTTCCCTCTGCAATTTCAATACTATAATATTTCATTTCTATGGTTGGTTATAGTACTCTCCCTTTGGAAATGCTGACATTATTAACTCCCTCTTTGAACTTTAAGAATTACAGCCTGAAAATGCTATGCTGATGAACCTAAGCAGCAGTCTTAAACTGAAAATGTCACCATTGTATTAAGTGTAATTGTCCCTATTTCTAAATGAAAGTCGATACTCTTCGGAGCCCAATTCTTAATCAGTTGCGGGCAGTCGTGATACACATATTTTGCTGTTTCCTGAGAAAAGGCCTTGTCTCCTTGTTCCTTAACTCTGGACAAAAAGGTTTCTCTCCAGTTGAGTTGGTCGTGGCATTGCCTCTACTTGGAGCATGCTACTGAGTGTTATCTCAACCTTCACTTTGTTACATGTAACAGAGTGTACTCAGAGAGCTAGTTAAAAAGAGAATGGTAAGCAGCTTCATCTCTGCTTGTAATCTTTTGGTCTATGGGCTCTCCTTTTAAGCCACCAATTCATTGATATTGCAGGACCTAACATAAGCTTTGGCTAACTTTGATTTAACTTACTACAGGCTGAGAATTCATTTTCAGAGCAAGAAATCAAAATTATAACAAGTCTAAGACAGAATTCAAAGCCCCACCTCTATCCATTTCCATATAACATGTAAATTTAACTAATAGCATCTCAATCCACTATAGCAGAGTGATTGCACTTCATGGAAGAGGATGGGATATGATCAGCTTTTAAAACAGTAATAAGTAGAGGAGTCACCATTTAACTACGGAGGGAGTAATGGGTTTCTTGCTTTTTCGAGGGCTGTAGGTCAGGATAGCACAGACGAATAAGAAAAATCCACACTCACCAGCTAATATTCAGTCCATCAAGAAAGCAGGGCAAGCATCAATGCTGAATTTATGTTTAAGAATGCACAATCAAGAAACTTCAGCACATTACAGCCAGACAAGAGGGAGGTGTTCAATACACTGTGGCTTTATGCTATGCGGCCAATTAAAATATGAGGAACAGGGAAATGATAAAATAGAGTTACTAATATGATATGATGATACATTTAATTTTAACAAAATAATAGAGAGTATTATCACATTTCAAAGTTTTGAGTTTTCGGTAACCATAACTGTAATTCCTGGATAACTAACACCAAGTAAAGTTTGGATCTTCCATTTCAATTTGATATTTCATCTTGTATTCCATATCCAAATGTATAAACTGTTTACTCTAATGCATGTGTGTGCAAACTGAAATACAAGATGCAATACTAAATTGAAATGTCCGATTTGCTAAGTATCAACAACTACACTGGTGGAGGAGAGGAGTTGGTGGTAAGGTTAATCATGAATCAAGAGTCTAAATTTTTGAAATCAAAATAACCATGGGCAGCGTAGCTTTATATAGAATCATCACTTAAAGATACTATGCCTATCTGAATTTTCAATAGGAAAGCTCGGAATTCAGCAAATCATCACATCTCTACTGCTCCTCCCTAAAATGCTCAAAGAAATATCCAGGTTCAGGCACTCAAGAATACTTAAAAGCCTTAATACTAAGCATTATGCAAGGAGCAAACACATAATATTACTATCATCGAAACTGAAACATTGCTCACATATGTAAGACAGTAAAAGGATCAATAATGCTCGTTTCGACTGTCAAAACTGATAGCATACCATATGCACAGTGGATAAAAATGGGAGCCTTTTGAGCTCTCTTCCTGCAAGCCCAGTTCACAGCCATCTCAATCTCACCCGGCTGAGGCGCCCGGGTATCCCAAGTAGGAATGCACAAATAAGCATGCCCTGAGAGCTCCTTTTTCCTTGGCAGTTCACAGGTGCAATCAATTATGGCAGGGTTACCGGGTGGCAATTTATCAGGTGAATAAGGCCACCCTCCTACATACAACCCTTCAAAAATCTCACTATATGGAGCCTCTCCACTTGTAAATCTTCTAACAGCTGAAAAAGCTCTCACAAAATACAGGTATGGAAAGAACATAATCTTTGACCATATGGGAAACGACCCATCCGAGCTTTTCCCCAAAAGCATGGGCAGATTGATGGATGGATGAGAAGCAATTGCAACCAAGAAAGACACCAAAGATGCATACAAGAATGGTATTGATAGCAAAGTGAAGCGAAGAATTCGAAGAGATGCAAAGAAAAAGAACAAAGTTACAGCCTTTAGCCCTACGAGAAAAGATAAACCCACACCCATTGTATCCTTTCAAATATTAATGAGAAGAATCAAGAAAACCTGGAAAAAATTATGGGGTTTTTGAGCCCGAGTAGTTAAGCAATTAAGATGATTTCACAGGAAAACAAGAACCCTTTTTCAGAAGACTGCCAAAACACAGTTTTGCAGAGAAGTAGAAAGAAATCCAATCAGAAATCAAGATTCAGGATTGTAGTAAAGAAGATCCAAGAAGGGAGGCAAGGAATGGGTTCTACATGCGTTTTGGGTTGTGGCGTAGAAACTGGAAACGAACAAAGCCTGGTCAGGGTCAATCACCACTTCTACGTGCTAAGTTCTTTTCGTGATAAAATTGCAATTTTGGTCACAAAATACATGATGATTTGCAATATTAGTTATTATACTTCATGCAATAATAATATTAGTCTCAAATTTTAGAAAAATATTGTAAAATTAGTCCCATTGTGAAAAAATTACAACTTTTGGGACTAGTGCTGCAACATTTGAAATAAACTTTGGGACTAATTTTGTAACATTTTGCTAAAATATGGGACAAATTTTGCAATATTTTTCTAAAATGTGAGACTAATATTGTTACAATAGAACTAACTTTACATTGTTTTCTTAAAATATGAGACTAATATTAATTATTTCAAAAAGTATGGGACTAATATTACAAACCATCGTTCATTTTGAATCCGAAATTGTAATCTTCTCTCTTTTTGGAAAATAAAGTAATAAATTAGCAAGATTTATACATTTGACCCGACCCGGGCTCCCGGAACCCAACCTGGTACTGAACCATGTTAAAAAGTGACATGTGTTGCCTTTTACATCCCCCTTATCCAATAAAAACTTCAATGAAAATCTGAATGTGATGGATGGTGGCAAGAGGATGGATGGACAAGAAAAAGAAAAAAGCTCCACAAGTTTATGTTTCCATATCCCATCTTCCAGCAATTAAAGCTCTCTCTCTCTATCTCTCTCTCTCAAGATGATGCTCCATGAGTACTGAACACAGTGAGGAATTGGTAGTACACTAATGACTACAACTTTTTATGCTGAGTTCTTTCCTCAAGGTCTCATTTTTACCCAACAGAAACAGAAACAGAAACTCAGTACAAAGTCTCATCACAGTTGTGTTGTAATATGCAGAAGCCATAGTGAGCCCAGGATTAGAAATTACAGAAACCCAGTGAGAGTTAAGCTCTCTACTGAGACCAGACCACATCAACTGCCTTCCTACAATGATTTCAAAGAAGCCCATTTTCTGAAATTGCTCCATAGGTCCTGCAAAGCAGGGAATTATGATGAGGGTCTTTATTTTCTTGAGTGTATGGTGAATTTGGGTCACAAGGCAGATGTGATTCTTTGCACAAAGCTCATCAAGGGGTTTTTCAACTCGAAAAGTGTGGATAAAGCGGAGAAAGTAATGGGAATTCTTGAGAGATATGGTGAGCCTGATATATTTGCATACAATGCTTTCATTAGTGGTTTATGTAAAGTGAATCAGATTGATTCAGCAAATCAAGTGTTGAGTAGCATGAGGGCTAGAGGATTTGCGCCGGACGTTGTGACATATAATATCATGATAGGCAGCCTTTGCAATAGGGGGAAGCTTAATTTGGCACTGGAAATGTTGGATCAGTTAATAAAAGATAAGTGTCAGCCTTCGGTGATTACGTACACGATCCTAATAGAAGCGATGATTCTTGAAGGAGGCATTGGTAAAGCAATGAAGCTCTTTGATGAAATGTTGTCTCGAGGGCTACAGCCCGACATGTACACCTACAACACGATAATAAGGGGAATGTGTCGAGGAGGTTTGATGGATGAGGCCTTTAAGTTTGTTAGGAGCTTGACGAGTAGAGGTTGCAAGCCGGATGTGATATCGTATAATATTTTGTTGAGGGCATTGCTGAATCAAGGAAAATGGGATGATGGGGAGAAGCTGATGATTGAAATGTTTTCTGCAGGTTGTGAGCCGAATGTAGTTACGTATAGCATCATGATAAGTGGTTTGTGTAGAGACGGGCAATTAGATGAGGCAATCAACTTGTTAAAGCTTATGATGGATGAGGGACTTACTCCCGATACTTACACGTACGATCCATTGATTTCAGCCCTGTGCAAAGAAGGAAGATTGGATTTGGCAATTGCATTCCTGGATTACATGATTTCCAGTGGTTGTTTTCCTGATATTGTGAACTACAACACCATACTTTCTGCCTTGTGCAAAAACGGTAACGCTGATGAAGCTTTGGAAGTTTTCGGGAAGCTTGCTGAGAGCGGGTGTCCCCCAGATGTGAGTACTTATAACACAATGGTAAGTGCATTGTGGAACAATGGAGACAGGAGTAGAGCCTTGAGACTGGTTTCGGAGATGATCCATAAAGGAATCGATCCTGATGAGATTACTTATAATTCACTTATATCATGTCTATGTAGAGAGGGGATGGTGGACAGTGCTATTAAGTTGTTAGCAGATATGAAGAACAGCGAGTTCTTACCAACGGTTGTCACTTACAATATTGTGCTTCTTGGATTATGCAAAGCTCACAGAATTGGCGAAGCTATCTCTATACTTGAAGAAATGGTTAAAAAGGGTTGCCAGCCGAATGAAACTACTTATGTTCTACTAATAGAAGGTATCGGGTTTGCAGGATGGAGAGCGGAGGCCATGGAGCTCGCTCATTCTCTCTATAAGAAAAATGTAGTTTCCGGTCAGTCTTTGAGGCGTTTGAATCGAACATTTCCCATACCTGGTGTTTATGCAGACTTGAGTAAAATGGAAAGTGAAAGCTAGTTTTTGTGTTCCTCTCATCATCTTTTTATACTTTGATTCATTAGCATTCTATTTCTTGAAACTGTTTATTTTACTTCTGTTTCCTCTGTTTTATGTGGAAATGGCTAATCATGAGTTAGTTTTACATCTTCATCATCATCAGTTTAAGCCATTGAATATAAGAAGCATTAGTTGGCAACAGAAATGGATATATTACAATGTCTTTTACTGCTTCACTCCTCCATTAACTTCATGGTGACTGAGGAACTTACATTCCTCAACATGCATATTTATCACTTCATTCCTCCAATAACTTGTTTAAGAACAAACCATATTTAGAATCTTGAAGAAAATTATATTTTAACCAAAAAAAAATGTTATAAATTTATTGATTTACAAAATGAGAATAAGTGATCAACTAATAAAGTATCACATTTGGTGCTACCATTTTTGCAGCTCAAATAGCCCAAAAGAGGGCAGATTGATATCAAAGAAGACAAGTCCAAATAAACTCATAAACATTTGAGAAATTATTTAAAGTAAGTAGCTGAATTATAAAGTTGTAATGAACAAATTCAATTCAATAATCAAAAGTGTCTAATAATGAGTTTGCATTCAATTATTCATAAACTTGACCACAGTGGAAAATTGGCAAGTAACAAACAGGGACAACATTGAGCAGAAAAGTAAAGACTTTTGCAGTAAACAACAAAGTTAGATTAGGCTACAGAAGATGGATGTTGATCCACACAAGTTTCAGTTAACTTTTCGGCAGTTGAGTCGAACTTGTCCCTTTGGTGCCGTCAGAACCTTGAGGTTGGATAGCTTGATCATGGCAAGACCAAAGTCCCTTTGGAACAGGGAGAGGTCAGAGGCGTATGCTCGGACCCAAGTCTCCGTTTCTTCCCCAGATGTCAGCTGCTGATCCACAAACAGTAGTCCTTTGCGCTGCAAAAGACTACGATAGTATAGTGTGCCGAAGTCTGTTCTGGGCCCCTCATAGTCCATCTTCATGCCTGCATTCTGGGATAAGGCAGTTGACGAATTGTTGTCATCTGATGAGGGCAAAGGTGACAATGATGGTGAAGTTGATGGTGGTCCGAATGAGTGATGGCTGCTGCTGCTGCAGTTTGATCTTAGCAGCTGAACAAACTCAGGGTCAATAGAAGGGTCAGGGCCATCACTTCCATTGAAGTTGTAGAGCCGGTGGAAGAAGAATTTGCAGTGGATCGTGCCTGTGCTGTGAGCACCTAACACCGAATAGGAGAATAAATGACGATACAAAGAGAAAAAACAGTCTAGCCAAAGTAGATATTCAACAAGAGAAATTCAGAACTCATTGCCCTGTAGTGTAGACAAGAGAATAACCAGAATAAAGTTGTCATACCTAATAGACTGACTGTCTCCCTTTCATCGAACCCTCTTGATGCGAATGACTCAATCGTTTTAGAAAGATCGTCTAGGGGACTAGGAAGCTCATAAGTTGCTATGATTGGAAAAGCAACTACGCTATCCCTCCTACCGGTATACAGAGGATAGAAGGGGCCGCCAGCCTGAAACTCAGAAATCACCAGAAATTTGAAAAAACGGAAACGAAAACGAAAGATTCTTCATACACATGTATACAAGGACTAGTGATCGAGATACAGATAGAGAGTCTTACCACGAGGACACTTTCTCTTGCAGCCACAGCAACAATATCCGCGCAAGAAACAACTCCAGGGCATGTTTCTTCAAGTTCTGACTTGATAATGTCGATTACATCATAGCCCCTTAAAGATTCATTAGGGAGAGAGTCTTTCTCACTCTCGATTCCATCGCCATGATCCAACAATACTGAGGCATCACACCCCTTACAAATAATTCGGCAGACAGCAATTAGAAGAAAGCTACTGTTAAATGCGCATAAACTGACCTGATTTCAAAGAACCACTAAAATTCCTGACCCAAAAAGGCAAACTGTTCGAGAACAAACCATAATTGAAGAAAATCAAACAAACTCAGAACCCAAATAAAAGGGAAAACAGCAAAAATCTTTTCAAGAACTGATTACACTAAGAAAAATATGGGAAAAACAAAGAAGTAGAGAAGTCACCTCGACAAAGCAGTCATGGAAAACAAGCCTCAAAAGAGCGGGGGCAACATCAGGCCGCAACTGGTACAAGGCTTGAACGGTTGATCGGATTATCCGCTCCGCCAATGGACAAGACTCATTGTAGTAATCATACCTGAGCCATTCGTGAAGCCCATCATCTTCTTGGAGCTTCCGAGACGAAGCCTTTCTACTGGTCTCCGCATTCTGGTTCTTGAGAGAGATGAGAACACACAGCATAAACACAAGAAAGCTCAGTTTTCTTCCGAAATCCATTCTCAAATTTCACAAGAATGAAAAAATCGGATCAAATCCCACTTCTCTTTTTCCCCTCTCTCTCTCTCTCTCTCTCTCTCTCTCTCTCTCTCTGTATGATCAGTGAGATGAAGTTGCAGAATTTGATGAAAGCTGTGAGCAGAGGTGGTTATATAAAGGGCGGGAGAGCATTGAATCAAAAGAATCACACACACTCACGCATATACACACACACACAAGCACAAATACACACACTACCACACCCAGAAACACACACACACACCCAAGACCCACAGAAATACACACACACACACGGAGCAGCAACGGTTCATGCAGGCGTCGTTTCATTCCAACAGATTGAGGGACCAGTAAACTATAATTCTATATACTTTAAAGAAAATTCTAGTCTGAACCCAACTCGACCAGATTCAAACTAATTATACAGTAAGTGTAATATACTTATCGTGTGATTAGTGTACAGTTCGAGAAAAGTGACCAATCATATAGCAAGTATATCATACTTAACCTATAATTGATTTGGGTCGGCCAAACCTAATTCATACAAGAATTTTTCATACGTTATTCATTTAAGTTTATATTACATATAGTTTAAACTTAAATTTTTAGTTTAATTAGTTTTAGTTTTATTATATAAAAAATGAGAACATAGTAAAATGTAAAAATATATTAAATTGTAGATTATAGATTTCTATTTTATAAAATATTTCATAAGAATTTTTCCAGAATTTCTTAAACAATATATATATATATATATGGCATTATGGTCCATAAAAAGTGTGAAATATTGAAGATAGTGTTCAACAAGGTGAAAAATGAATTTCCAATGCAACTTTTGGCTGGTGTAATATTTTTCAGGGAGAAATTGTTTGAGAGGGGACAATGTTATGATACTGACACTTTTGGGTGGTGTATGTTTGCAAAAATAAAAGATGATTTGCATAATTTTAGGGGTATTAGTGTAATTTTCCTTAAGTTTTAGTACGTTATTTTACCTACTTTAGTTTAGGTCCTCTAAACTAAACAATATCAATTTAACCCAACAATTTCATTTTCTTGTGACATATAGTACTATTTAAGATTTTTGAGTCAATTTTTCTTTGACAATTGAAATTTTATTTGGAAAAAATTGGAAATTTTTGTCCATGCTGGCAAATTGATGATTAGGTGTGTAAATAATTAGGCAAAATTTTGGCTAGAAAATTTATGATGTGGTGACGATGAATCAATTATTTAAGTAATCTTATTATTCATATCAAATTTGAATTTTATTATGGTCTGAAGTAAAATACTTAATTAAATATCATCTCTCTCCTGTAAACATCAAATTTTAGCTTCTGGAAAAACCCACCTAGTGGAAGATGCCTTAAATACAAACAGAATCTTGTTACAGATAGTGGCAGGCTATATAATGCATAAACACTTTAAAAAATGTGTAGTGTTAGATACGTAGCGGACACGAACACGCTCAGATACGCATCTGACACGATATTTGTGTGTCCAAAAGTGTATAATAATAATAATAATAATAATAATAATAATAATAATAAAAACACGGTGTCTTACACACCAGCTAACATGTCCGACATATTTTAGAACGCGTTTGGGGGTTGTTTTTATAATGTCAAAAAGTTTTGTGGCAGAGATAGAATAGAGAAAAGAAAATTTCACCTCATATGACATTGAAGCATCTTCTTTCTTCGCCTCTTCCTTATATCTTTTATATTTTCTACATTCTCTCTTCAACTTCTCTCTTTTATTCCGCTTTTATTATTAGATGAAGTTATCGAAAAATTTTGAGATGGTTGTAATGATTTAACTAATTTAAATGAGTAGAAAATTTTCATTGCCTTAATTGAAGATGGCTAGATTTACTTTTAAATGGTATGATTATATATATTTTGAAACCATGTACTTTGATTAAGAACTTAGACAACAACATGCTTATTTTATGTTTTATATTATTATTTAATTGTAATCTTCCCTTCATGGGGGTTGTATATTTTGATATTTGTCATATAGCATTAATCAATTTTGTGAGAATATATATATCAACTAAATATATATTATATATACTCGTGTCAGCATCGTATCATATTCATATCGTCATGCCTGTGTTAATGCATTATAGGCGGCAAGTGATTCTTCTAACATTTTCTTTTCTAACAAAATAAATAACAAATTTGAAAATAGTATAGAATGTTGCCGAAGAACCCAATCAGATTCGACATAACCCAATCAATCACACAATACATATGATAACTCGTCAGGTGATTAGCTATTCTTCTTAAAATATACACCAATCTCATAACAAATATATTAATTAATTAAAATCTGATCAAACCAGATTCGAACTAGAATTTACCCTCCTCTGTGTTGGTTGCAAAGAAAGTATTTCTTTAAGATTGTTATGTTCAAACCAAAGATCCAAAATTGATGCATAACTAATTTCTTGAATAACTACTCTACAAAAATGAACTGCTTTTGTACCCTTCATGAGTATGTATCTTTTCTGGAGCAGTGTTATAACTCGATACAATCATCCCTGTTTTTGCATCTTCAGTTTCCAGGAGAAACAACCCCACCTGCATTCCAAACGAGACAGTTTTGTTAGTTTGGATAATGCTGCAACAACTAGAGAACGTTAAGCCTCAGGGTCGGGATCTAGCTTACAATCGCTTAATATCTCAACCAAAACATTACCACCACTAACAAAGATCCAAAATTTGCTACTTCATAGCTCTGGCATCTCAGTTCCAGTGCCCCAAAAAACAAGTAAACCCACATATGCTGCAAGGTTCCTGCCCAGAAGCATCGGCAGTCTACAGCATCACACGTAAAATAGAACTATAATTTCACTGCTACAGACAGCCATGATGCATTGACCAGATTTATCTATATTCTCTGGCTTTTACCATTACAGCATTCTGAAAGTAAGAAGATAAGTTTATCCAAACTAGCCTGGAGTAGGGATGGCAACGGTACCGGGGCAGTTGGGGCCCCGCCCCAATCTGGTACAAAATTTGGTGGGTCCGGGGCCAACAAGATGAAACCCAGCTGGGTCCAGGGCGGTCTCGGGTTTTGTACCGGACCCACCCCGAACCCGCTTTTATTTTTTTTATATACTTATATATAATACCGGTTATTAGGGATTATGGTATTAAATGTAAATCCTCAAACAATTTGTATATATCCAACTCTATATAAAAAATACAAAAAACAAAAATTAGTTGAACGTATTCTTTGTATTATATATTCATTTTAGATAAAAATTATCTAATGAATTCTTTGTATTCTTTGCATGATCTAGTTAACACATCTAATGAATTCATAGAAGTAAGAAAGTCCACATCTGAAAGCGAGAACAAAGAATTCTTGCAACCAAACATTGATCAAATGATTCCAGTAAAAATAATTCCATCATAATACACTTTAAACATTAACAGCAAAACTCATCATAGCTAATCTATTTGGCAACAGAAGAGCACATCAAACCATAAACCATAGTAAGATTACAACTCACCTGTTTCGATGTTGGTTGGATGAGTTCATCGCGGTCTCTATTCTTAGTTTCTGGAAATGTTCCTGAACAATAAAAAGTGTGAATGAGCTTTGCATAACCAAGTTATAGGTATCACATACTAGAATTTTGGAAAGGAAAAAAACAGGTGTGGGGTTGGGGAATTTTCCATGGGGCAGGGCGGGGTGGGGATGGGTTTTTTAGAGGCGGAGCGGGGTTGGGAATTTGCCAGGGTGGTGTGGGGTGGGGTCCGGGTCGGGTCGGGTCCGGGCAAACCCACGCCGTTGCCATCCCTAGCCTGGAGGCTTCACTCTTTAAACAGTAAAGCTAACTGAGTGGTACCTAGAAATGAAAGCACTGTGATCATACAGCAAGTAAGCATATTCCACAACCCCCAGAGTACTCACGTTTCCACTTGAGCACAATGAATTTTATATATTCAACCTGTTCATCACCAGCCGGTATAGTAACTTGCCAAGTTTCATATTCATTACCACCCAGACTTCCAGGCACTGTGTCACATTAAGAGAATTTACAGTGAGAGCGTGTATTAACAATTAAATACATATCCAATAAACTCAGAGCAAAGACAGTAACCAATAAACTCAGAGCAAAGGTGTTATGCGTATATTAGAACAACTAAATAGCTTCTGTTCTACATAAATTAAGCCAATTGCAGCGGTGGAGCCAAATTTGAACGATATTCTACTTTGATGGGGCTAATTCCACAACAAATATGTTTACTCAGGAATCTAGGTGCTTGTATGAGACTGGATATAACCGGACATCATTGTGTATTATTTGGGCACTGTATCAATATTCTGTGAATAGTAACTTCTAACCAGCAGAAGAAGAATCTGACTGGATGAAAAAGAAAAATGTAGGTGTGAAAAATGATGATTATAGTAAATAATGACAATTTTACAGCTAAAAACGATATTGAAATTAACCAACAGAGAAAGGACAGGATTAAATACCTTGCCAACAACCATGTAGTGCTGTCATCAACGAGGTCGTCTGCTTGTACATTGATTCAACAGATAAAAGAACTTCAGGCCACCCTTAATTGTGCTTCCAAAAAATCTGAAATGGCAACTTGATAAGAGAAATATGATGCCGTTGGAGTTCCAAATAATTTCATCTCGGCGAATTATATTTGTCCCACATTACCATACACAAAGCTTGAAACAATGCAATCATCTAACAGGAAGCCATTGAATACTTTGATACTTCTTACTAGGAAAAATTGTCTGAATTACATGAACTATAGGGAGTTTCTGAACAATTTTCCTACAGTACTATAAAAGAAAGGGAAAAATTGCATAATTACAACTGCCATTAGGCCAAGACATAAGGTGGGGAATCCCAGGCTATCCCCAACCCATAGAAGAAAAAAATGAAAAAGAAAATGCGTCATTCACTAACCAATTAAGTTTTCCACAAGCTGTACAATAAGGTATCATGATCAAAACATATTTAATTCTGAGAGGTCATCCATGGGTATGTCGAGGCCAGCAGTATCTTGGTCCACCCCCTCCACTTCAAAATTGAACCAAGCATTGAAATCCTGTTGTGCACCAATTTCCGAATCTAGGTCTTCAATACCGTCTATGTCATTAACAGGCAAATTAGGGAAGTCCATAGGTTCTTTTATCTCTTTCGATGACACTGAAGGGGCATTACCAGAAGACATGAATCTAACATCTTTTTTTCTGTTGCCACTATTATTCGCTGATTCACCAGAACCACTAGCTGAGGGAAATAAAGAATTTGTTGCATCTGTAAATTTATTGACGAATGCGCTTCCTGACGTAGAAAGCTGAGCTGTTTTCTGTTTTGGTTTTGATTTTGTTTTACGCTCACCCTTGGAGCCACCCATAGACAACCGTCCAGCCTTGGCAACAGCATTTTTGCTTGAAGCGTCCCTATCTCTCTCTCTTTCACTTCTTTTTCCCTTTGCACCACCCAAAATGCCTAATGAGGCTCTAAAAACAGCACCACCAACAACATCATCAAGCAATACTTCCTTTTTCTTTCCTCTATTTGATATTGGCCCATTTTCAGAAATGGCTTGATCAGGCTGATAAATTGAAGTCTCTAAAACATTGACAGAACTCCCATCTGCACAACCATAAACAGTCCTTAGTGTTAATACATAAACTATATGAAGCAAATCTGGAATAACATGGAACAGTAACTTAAAACTAAAATGCAAGATGCTTCTAAGAGGTTAAAAATCAATAATAAAAGATTATGGTTTCATATTCAAACAGAACTCATAGCATATTAACTGTTGACACTGCCTGCTACAAATACCATCTAATGGTGGCTTCATTTTACAGATTCCAGTGCTTACCATTACCAACTGGCAGGTTAACACCGGAAAGTAGCTCTCTTTCAGCAAAACGAGGAGGTGCCGCATAAACAATCTCCCGGAATGCAGGCTCAGAAAAACAACTTGCTCCTGAATCTTCAAATTTGCGGCATCTTGCAAGTACCCTCTTGGCAAAAGCTAAAGCAACTTGTTTCGACACCTTAGGAATCCCAAGTTTAGATGCAATGCTTCCTCTAGTTGCCTGTCAATCATTCGAGGAAAAAAAAAAAAAAAACATTGTACTACTGAGATCTGAAGATAGCTTTGAGATTAACATTCACGAATAAGAATTGGTGCAGCAAGTCTAACTGATAGTACTGGAACCAAAAGTTCAAAATACATAAATCAGAACTCAAGTTTGTCAAACTTCTAGGTGACAAAAAACATACTGGACCCCATTTCCAAGAATAAGTTGCCATTAGGCAGACAAGGGGTAAACAAGCATCACAGGAACCCACCCAAAGACATGCCATAACTAAAGTTGCATGAAGCAGGGCAGGGGTGGGTGCACTCTCGTGGGAAAGTGACCAGAAGAGCACTAGGGGTTGGTGCTTTATGCAACCTAGGTCATGACACAAGAGCCCCCCTAACAAAGTAAAATTAGTAATTAACAAACCATTACAAGTATCTATTCGATGCTAAAGAATTTATCTTACATCTTGAGTTACAGTACAGCATATTATTCAACCCATACTAATTTGCTCTTGAGCCACTTCTCTTCATATAAAGCAAATTTTCTAAGAACAAATTTGCAAACATTGAGCACAGTCAATTTCATTATTAATCAACCATCATTTACCCAATTCTATTTGGTTCTTTTCAAAGAATCATAAAAATTTCATTTTGTCGCACCAGTTACAACAAATGGAAGTGGCATATGACGTGTTGTAAATGTTTTTCGTGCTTACATTTTGGGGTTCGGAAACCATTCTTTGCATACTTGCTAGAGCCATTAGGCCAGGCCACATCTAGGATAAGCTTTTCTTGTATCAACCTCGTTAAGATTCATGGTTCAGTTTTAAACTAAAAGGTGAAGAAGAGGACCACAACGTAATTGAACTGCAAGGAGTAATAGAGAAATACCTAATTCCAATTTACAGGGAGCTCAACTCAGCTTAAACTGTAATGCATTTTGTTGTTTACCTCCATTTCTACTCAAAATTACCCTAGCTATTAGATTTTATTGTTAAAAGTTAACTAGCTTTGTGTCAAAATTTACTTTGTTAAGATAATACTTGAATTTGATATGCGAATGTCAATTACAAGTTTCTATAAACAGATAAATTTATCACAAAATTAAATGCTAATGATATTCCTCACTGTATTAGCAGCATTCAATAACTTTCCTCTTTATCCGACCTTCTATAAACATCATAAAATTGATACACAGCCAACTAATATTAGTTGACATGAATGTACAGTTTCAGGGGTGCTGAAGTTCTGTAAAAGAATGATCCAGAGTGCTTAATACTAACCAAAAGTTTCTTGTATGCCAACTCAAGAAGTTTGTCCATTGCAACCTGCTCAGGGTCCCTGAGGCACAGTTAAATTATATTTGTCATAACATGATACTAAAGGTACTCTGTTTCCTTGGTCACACAAAATTTGAATGGTCATGGACAATGTCCAGTTATTTAAGTAATTTTACCTTCCAATATCGCTTCCTTCTTGAACAGCGCTGTGTACTTTATCCAGGCGTGTCTTCTTCTTCACCATCTAGAGTTTGAGCATAGACACGAAATGAATATATGAAAATCATAAAATATTGCAGACCACTCACAAGACAGAAAGGATTGGTTGCGGAGAGAAACTAAGGACTTCAAACATAAATCAAAAGAAAAAAGAAGTAATTGGGATGGCATGATGCAAGTTGACCTTTTCAAGAAGTTCCTTCTGTAGCTGAGCAATTTCCTGGTTGATCACCTCATCTTCTTTATCATCCAATGCAGGCTGTATTAGAGAAACCAATAATAAAGTACCGGGATTAAAACGTTTCCTGAGTAGAAAAAGATAATTGAAAATATAATATTTGTGTGGTTCAATATATAGGGAAAGTCATTCAAATATAGCTGGAACTTATGACAAAACCATATACTTGAGTCCCGATCTCCACAACCTGAAACTTACCACGGCTTCCAAGAAGAGGCCAATGCTCTGAAGTTCTAGTACAAGTTTTTGTTCAAGACACATCTGCTCATATTGAAAATCAAAGTTAGGAATGCCACCATTATTTCCGTGCAGACTTTGTGGAGCATAATCACATCTGGAAAGTGTAACCAAGACCTCAACCTCCGAGTGCATGTATCCACCATCCCTTTGCATCAGCTCACCATTACATATACGATCTGGGACACTAGGGCTCCTAGAGATGTCTCTATTCCCATTACAAGGAAAAATTTTATGTGCATTACCATTTTTCCAAGTTTGAACACCAAATACTGGCTCAGTGGAGTCTAGCCTGTCCATAGGTTTACTGTCATTACCAATGAGGCATGAGTCGTTAACCGAACTCCTTCGCCTCCCAAATCCAGTTTCTTCACATTCTTCAATTTCATCTTCCACAATAAGAGCCGATAGTACCCTTTGATAAAGTGGCGTAACTATGTTGAATCCTTTCTCTGTATCAGAGCATCCATATAGAGAAGAATTCTGAATTTGTTCAACAAACTCCACTTTATCCGAAGAAGACTTCACTCCATTTTCATTTTTCATGCATCTATTTCTTCGGCAAGAAATAGACTCAGATCCTGTCATTTCTTCATGGCAATAGTTATCCTGGTAAAAAATAAGCAAGCTTTTAATATGAGATGTAGTAGATCATTAGACACTAGTTAATGCAAAAGAACTCGTTCTCTCAATGATTTTGAATTTATATATCCCAAAGACAACTATCATATCCAGAATAACTTCTGGACCAAAAAAGAAGTGCTGGAAGAGTGGTCCATGAGCAAGATAAAACGAGAGAATGCAAACTACAAACCAAATTCACTTGAATAGAATTGCCATTGCTACAGTTCTCGAACAAATTGGCACACGATTCTTCAGCCAATTTCAGCTGATTCAAAGAAAAAGGAAAATATTAATAATAAATGACCACAAAAATTGGATAATCTATCAACTATAACCAATGAAATAATCACCTGTTGTGACAAGTATGATTTGTCATCTGAGCCAACAGAAGTAAATAAGGCCTCAATTGTCTTCCAGAATGTGCTCGAACATGCATCAACTGCAACAGGTAAAGATTCAGTGAGTTATAGGCAGACCGTATTTGAGAGAAGTAACCAAAGATTGATTCCAGATGCATACGGCTAGAACTGCAAGCAAGATTAGCGGCTGTCAATAGCTCTTCGCGGTCATCTTCTGATTCCCCTGAAAAGTAATTAAATCAGTGTAGATTAATGACTAGAAAATTTAAAATGGAGGGGAAAAAAAAAAGGCAAATAGGTTTTGAGTTTCTTTTTGTTCTTCTGCTAAGAGAAACATAGTTCACACTGGCCAAAGTAGAATTGGTCACAATCCAACATGGTGAAACAGCTTTTTATATGAAAGTTCAATTAAGCCAACAGAGTAAGTTCCCACAATTTCTATAGACTGTATCACCTTGGTAACTGGGAAATAAAAGACAAAAAATGGAATGTCGATTAAAATTGTTCTTGGAGTAACACAATCCAACAACATCAGCAAATGGAAAGGGCCAATTGATGCACCCAAAAGAGGTGATGCAATTAGTAGCAGATCCACAGTCAGACCATCACAAAGTGGACAACTGATAAAAGTGCAAAGGCTTGCAGCAGATCAACAAAATTCCAATCGCCAATCCAAAGTGAATTGTTGAAAGACCAATTTGTCTAATATTCTAATATTGCATTTGGCATTGACAGCATGGAGGGCAAGAAACTAAGAAAAGCTATGTCCACAAACTATAATGCACCATTTAAAAGTTTACCACTACAATCAGGGGAACCCCCATTTGCCACATGGCCAAGACGAGAAAAGCCTTTGCGATCCGATAGCTTCTTCAGGGGGCGGCCAGACTTGCTGTGACAGTTTGAAAAAAGACATCATGAGTGAAAAGGTAAAACTTAGGAACATAAAGATAGGAAATCAATTTCATCCGCAACCAGAACTATCCAGTACCTTCCAGACTTGTCATTGCCAGACCTTGCATTTCGAAGAGGCTTGGTTGGCACCACATTATCCAATTTCTCTCTTGTTGGTGAAATGCTAGTCCTAGAAAATGGTGAGACCCTTCCAGTACGTCCTTGTCTTCTCACACCATCACCAAGTTCTTCTTTGACCATAATTTTATTCTTCTTTATAGGAATTGCAGATGGCCCAACACTTTGACCAGCATTAGCAGTCCTTTCCTCCATATCTCTGCTCCCCAAGCCTTTATCATTTATTCTACTTTCACCAGCACCAGATTCTTCACTTTCAGACAATCTTGCAGGGGATGGAGCATTTTCAGGTTTTACTTTAAAATTTTGGTTTCCATTGGGTGCACTTTTGGAGAGAAGGGAAGTATTGATCCCACCAATGCTTATCCGAGGACCAAAATCTGGAGGGGAGTATCCTTCAGATGGCGTCTGTCCTTCATCATGGTTTGGTACAGGAATGAGATTTGTCCTCCTTGTTCGAGAGATCTTCTGTGGCCTCTGACCCACCCACTGGGTTATTGGTGGAGAGGATGATCCTGCAGGCAAAGCTCGCTTGCGATTGTTAGCCCCAGCAACTGAAGAGTTTTTGTTTACCCCTTGTGGCTGTTCCCAGCTCTCCAGAGTTCCAGACATACGAGGAGCATTAGCAGCTGTAGAACCACTTCGTGGTGCCCTTGAGGCCTTCCCTTTCAGTATTGGACTAGGGCACATGGCATGGTTGTCTTCACGATTATTCAATCTAAAGAATGACCAGGAAGAAGCATCATCACCAAAAATCCAATTTAGGTAAAAGAATTTTTTTTTCCAGGAAAAAAAAAGAAGGAATAGAAAGCTGCTTATGAACAATCAACAGGAGAAGAAGGTACATACTTCACATTTACTTTCCCCAAGGCTCGCTCCTTAATTGGTCCGCCAGAAAGATCCCTTGAGAGCATAGATTTTTCTTGTTCATTTTTTAAGGTTACACGAGCAGTAGAACCAGCGGGAGATGGCATTGGATCTAATTTGTTACCGCCACCAGAAGCTCCTGATCTGTGTAAAAAAGCTTGCAAGAGTAAAAACCAAACCCTTATGTCATCAAATCAAACAACCAATCCAACAAAGTTCTTTGGAGCAAAATTATGTCTCAAGTCAGGAATAACCTTTTGGCTGGATAACACCAAGATCGGCCTCAACAAATTATCCAAAAAATCAATTTGTAGTCAAACGAACACAAACCCAATTAGATGAAACTACAAGTAGACTAGGCATAGACAAAGATAGCTTGCACTCATCAAGATTGGACACAACCCTAGTGCAATGCAGCCAGTAGCTTCTTAATCTAGAGAAGAAAATCAGTTTTCGAAACAGCAAGCATGTAAACTATACATAAATTTAAGAGTTTAGACCCAAAAAACTAAAGCAAACTCAGCAGGTAGACTCATTTTCCATACAGCCATTAAAAATATCTAGTAAGGATCCAGAATTTGTTACACACAACTTAAATAATCTCCAATGGAAGTTTCTCCTTAGGAAGTTGAGGTAAATCATACACCAAAAAGTAGCACTTAATTAACCAAACCAGTAGAAATTAGATCCAAGATCCATGACTCAAAGATTGTTTAAGCTTGATTTATCAACTTAAACAAACCAAGTTTGAACAACTTCTGTTCTGAGAGCACAATTCATTTCTTTGCTTCCTAGATAAGTTTTTATATAAGAAAACTAAAAGACCTGATAGTTTCAAGACTAAAGAACTTATGTCTCCCACTCAAAAAATTCAAGTCACCCAAGGTGAAAATTATGAATCCAAAACTGCTCCATCTTCAAATAAAGATAGCATTGTGGAAATGGCTTGCACAGCATAAAGGATGATCAAATGCACACTGCAAAAATTTTAAAAAGGAATCTGCTTTTTTTACCAACGCAAGCACCCACTCACACACACTCCCAATGGGTTTTGGACCCAACACCTCAATTATGAAATGTTAGGTCCTCAACCATTGGTGTGTATTCACAAGGTATCTTTAATGCAAGGAATTTAAAAAAGAATTTTACAAACAATTAAAACGGCCTCCAGGCAGGTTGTTCTTAGGAAGTTGAGCAAACCATGCACAAGAAGATTGGCATTTAAAATTAACCAAACTACTTGAAATTCGACTCAACATCTCACTTAAGCTTGTTCAGTCACAAGCCAAGCTTCTGCAATTTGTACCATCCTATAGATTTTCAAGTTCACTTAAACTCAACTCAATAGGCTAAGGAATGGTAACTCATGTTGAAAATAAAGCTATTTGACTGCAACCAATGCCTTGCTCCTGAGCATAGTTGTTAATGGCGCGCCATGGCGCGCGCCATGGCGCAAGGCGCACATGGCGCAAGGCGCACATGGCGCACCCGCGGCGCCATTTTCAAAAAATGGCGCCTGCCTTCAAAGAGGCGCAGCCATGGCGCGCCATGGCGCGCTATTTTTCATGGCGCAAATGGCGCGCCTCTTGGCCCTCTTCTCAGCCCAGCCCTTTTCAGGGCTGGGCTAAGATAAATACTGGGCCTAGCCCAGTATTTATTATGAAATTAAGGCTGGGCTTTTTAGCCCAGCCTTAATTCATTTCTTTTTTTCTTTAAAAAAAAAAGAAAAAAGTAATTTTTTTTAAAGAATCTGTCGAATTAACAGATTCAACAGTCCTAAAAACCCTTTCCCCCAATTTCTAACCCTCTTTCCAAAAACCCTTCCTACCTTCACCTTTACTACATATCCAGCAGTGACAGGGAAGATAAGAATGATGATAATGATGAAGATGCTGAACTTGGAGATGAATTAGAGTCGGATTGATGGATATTTTATGTTTGTTTTTACATTTTACAATGATTATGTAGGATTTGTTTAATGTTTTGCTTATTTTGAAGTTTGAACTTTATTTTTCTACAACTTGTTTTGATCTTTATGGTATGATGATTTCTAATTTCTAGTGTTTATATTTCATTGTTTGTGCATCTTTATAGTTAGACTTAGGCATATTGATGAATTTGATGTATGATCTATGAAATATATAATTTAGTTCTAGACAGGTGCGCCGTGCGTCCAAATGGCGCGCGCCGCGCCGTGCGCCGTGCGCCATGGCTCCAGGGGACCTTTGTGCCATGATGCGCCGTGCGCCATTAACAACTATGCTCCTGAGATTGGGTACAATCAAATCAATTTTTGGTAGATACAATTTAAGCTAATTAATAATTTGAAACCAAGCATTGATCACTGCACTTTGTTCCAGTTGATTTATTCAGACTCCTATTATAGTCGATTGAGGTAGTGCACCTCTATAAATATATTAAGCTCTATGCTGCTGTAATCTGAAAAGCAGTCAGAATTAAACCACTTTTACATAGACTGAAAATTGTTTCCAAGTGTTCCAGATGATGATTGTCAGAACAATCAAAGAAGATATCTAAAACAAGCATCATAATTCTCCATGCAATCAGCTCGACTCATGGAGCAAGGTGATGTATGGGTTCTAAAAGATCAGCTCCATTTTTAAAACCCAGGAAATCAGCTAGAATCTACAATCATGCCACTGTTGATAATACACTAACGTCATGCAAAACAATGAAAAGAAACCAGTCAGCCCAGTTAAAGCAACAAATACAGTTTGGCTTCTACAATGAACTTACTGACCTGAAACCATGGATGGAATCACTCGACTGCAAGCTCGATTCAATAGTAAGCTTATGATGCATACTTCGTTTCACTTCCCCATCATTGTCAACAGATCTTGAAAATACAGCACCAACAGAACGTTTCCTTTTCATTTTCTTGTCCCAGCCTTCTCCACCAGCAGGTAACCTTCTCTTTTTTTCCTCAACCATATCAGAATCTGCATTATTATCTTTAAGTGTGTCTCTTTCTTTTGTCGCCATCAAAGGCTGCCGCAGGACCCCATTATTCCTGCATTCTGCCTGAAAGTTGGAAAAAACAAATATTTTTCATGTATAGAAAATGAAATAGGGCAAAAGTCCCTCCCAGATAATAAGTGGTGAAACTGAACTAACAAAAATGCAATCAAAAGGCAGAAGGATATCCAATTGGAACTAGTTTTTTACTGCATGCAAAGAATTGTAAGATATCTATTGGATTTCTGACATGAAGTGACTATTAACATAGAGCATCAACAGTATTTCCGTAATTGTCTACATTTATAGCTTTCACATATTAAAAGACACAGATTGAAATTGCGAGTTTGACGTGACTTGTGGCACTTAAAAACAGAATCAGCATTCTCTTCTATTGCCCTCCTGACCCCTATTGACTAAGCTGTGCCACAAAGAAACAGATTTCAGTGGCATTAGGTACAAACTACAAAGAACAGATGTCATACTAACATATTTACAGCAAATCTCCATGTCGAATAGGCAATAAATCTTGAAATTAGCCCATCAGGAATGTTAAGAAAAGAAATGTAGTTTTACAAACCCGAGTTTCTGCCACAGATGTACGCAACCGCTTATTCAAACCAGCATTCTTAGGCCGATCTTCAAATTTCTGACTTCCTAGTTCGGAAGGGTTTCGATGTATCTGAGATCCAATCTTCAAGGTTGAACCACTAGATCGCTCATTCATCAACAGCTCATTCCGCTGCTGCTGCTTTTTAGGAGGCATGGCTTCAAAATACTTGTTTAACTTGTTTAAATGCTCATCCAACTTTTTCGCTCTACCACTAGTCAAAACGAAGAATATGTTTCAGAACATATAAAAAGAAGTGACTAATCATAGTATATCATGAAGGTGACTTAGCTTCAGATAATCCTAAGCATCAAAGGTCAATCGTGATCAAGTTAGCATATATCCCAACAAATTATAATTCTACCAGGAATGCGGATCGCAACATAAAAAATATATGTCCTTCTGAATAAATGACCCAGAACATAAGGATCTTCATCAGATCCTATCATCAGGAATATTTCCAAAAAGTAACTATGGCGAGGTAAAACTTACCTGGCTTTAACACAAGTATCTGCAACACTTGCTCTCAATCGTTTAAGTTCCTCAACAGCCACTGGAGGTGAATTCCTTTCTTCAGAATTGCTCCCAACAGAAAAACCAAGAACCCTCCTCAGGTCACCAGATCGTAAATATTTTGGATCACCCATACCAATTGGCTCCAACATCAGGCATTGAGATAATGAAGGAACGTCTCCAGATGAGGTAGCACCCCCCCTAGAATTCACCTTCCCAGAAGCAAGATTCCTACTTTCTGAACCCTCTCTGAAACTTGAAGACCTACCCAAAGCAGGAGCAGAGTATCCCCTCTGCCCATTTTGGTAGTTCCCTGCAAAATTTGAGTCAGGACTGGCTGACGTCAACTCAAACCTCGTGTTTCCATCCATTATATGGGAAAAAATCTCATTTCTATATGGCCCTTTCTCTTCAAAAGTTTGTCAGCGACCTTGACAGCTACAAACTGGAAAAACCTAGTGAAACAAGTTATCAAGAGCATCAACAACGTCAAATCACATCACAACATATTCGTCGGGCAACTCTAGGCAATTTTACAAGGATGTTACTTGAAGACTTGGACAATTACTCACGAATAAGTATGCGAATACTCATGTTTCCACCTGAAACGTTTTACAACCAACAGCACTCATATAAACACAAGGTTCTTAAATACTGGCGTGATCAACCCAAAAATTTCCATAAATAGTACAACATCTATGTTCTACCACTGAAAAGTGTCCCTGCATTTACAAACAGGCAACCCGGAAACAGAAATCAAAATTTGAAAAACCATCAATTCACTCCAAGTGCGGAACCACGCTCCTCATTTTTTAATTTTTCTTTTTTTTCTTTTTTTTGAAAGATTAAAAACAAAACTGAAGCTGACAATTAACCAGAAACCCCATCCAATTCATCCAAAACAACAAAACTGTTCAAAAATCAGGGCACATTAAAAACATTACCAACAATTAACACCACCAGACTCCACACACACCCGGAAGAAATTAACGGGAAAATTCACCAAATTAAGCAAACAAAAGTAGCATTGAAGAGAAAACCAACACACAACTCGCATGTTAAAGCACTTCTAGGCATCATCCAAACACTCAAAAACCCTAATTGAGCAAAGTCCAAAATTAGGGTTTATCAATAAATCCCCATTTCCTCCAAAAATCAACAAATTATACAACGCCCCGTACAATTCAATCACGCGAACTACGACAGAAGCCCACAAACTCACCTGCATTCATCGATCCAGCGGGATCGAAGAGAGAGACAGGAGGAAGGAGGCAGCGAGAGAAAGTAAAAGCCCGTAGAGAGAGAAACCACACGGTAATAAGTTCGTGCGCTCGGATTTTTGAGTTTCTTTTTTTGTTGTTTTTTCCTATTTTTTGTATTCTTTTTTTCCTTTCCGCGTTTTTTCCTTCATCAGTGAATATTTCGGAGTGGGCCCCCTTTGCTAAATTTTGGGGTAAAAATTGAAAGGGTTAGAGGTACAATAGCCCTAAAAATTTAGGGCACTTTTGGTTGTGTAAAAAGATTTTATGAAAGAGGGGAAATTGCTTGGTTAAAAGGGGGGAAATTCTTAATCTTTTTGGAGTAGGGATTGAAGGTAAATTGATCTTGGTGGGAAAAATGTGTGAGAAGATTTTTTAATTTATATTGTTTTATTTTATTCATACAGGATTAATATTGCTCGGATAGAAATTGTTGTGTTGTTTAAGTATAATTATTTTTATTTAATTAATTAGCATCTATAAATAGGCAAACGTATTTTAAATTTATGAGTATGAAATTAATGCAAAGATTTTATGCTTTCATTTGTAGTTACTCCAAGCACCCGAGAGGAGTTTATTACAAGAATTGTCTAAATCAATGATTGAGGGGAGTAATATAAGATGCCTTTTGAGATTCGAGGATCAAGTTACGCAGATTGATAATTGTGTGGTGCACAGGAGAAACATCAACGAAAAACACTGACAGAAGCTATTAAAAAGAGTTAGATATCTTTTAGTAATATGAAACCTATACCACTCTCTAACTATTAATTCAACAAGGATCAAAAGTTATGTTTTGGTTCACCTCTTGGATAGGTAAAGAATAATTATTCGTGTTAGGAGGGGGTGAAGTTTCAATAGGGAGGGCTACTTAGTAGCAGGGTCAGCGGGTTCGATATTAAAATGGAGAAACTCTTAATTAATTATGTTAGTCTCGTGAGCTTAGAAAAAATGTGAGCATGATAGTTGCAAGCGAATTTCACATGCAAGCATTAATTCTCAATGATTGAACCTATTCAACAAAAAACAAATAAATAAAATAAAATAAAATAAATTGTCCAAACTTTGGTTGGATAAACTACATAAAATGCCTTGTACTATGTTGGAGAAAGAAATTCAATTATCTCCTTATGCTCGTTTCTAATTTAGTTCGGACAATTTGGAGAATTTCCCGCATAGAATTATTACTTCCAAATGTAATGTTATCAACAAATTGGTTGCATAGGCAAAGAATATTTTGACTGCTTCTAATTTTGTCACTAGCACAAAGGTCTAATCAAAATCCACTTATTCTCCCCATGTATAACGTTGAGTAACCCGTCTTGCTTTATTCCTTATCACTAGTCTATACGAATCAATTTGTTTGTAAATACACACTCGATGCTAATTATTCCTTGATGTGTTTCCCTTCTAGTTAATTTTCATGTATTATTTTTCTAAAATTGATTTAGCTTTTGTTGCATGATTTTAACCCAACTTGGATTTGTAGAGCTTCATCAACTTTTCAAGTTAAATTTGGGGAAAAATCCAATAAACATCTCTTCATTATAGACGGCACGCCTTGTTTTAATCCCAAAAGAAACATTTCCAATTATCTATTCTTAGAGCGTCTTTACTTATGTGAATTGGGCCATATATCCATCTTAATCTAGGCCAGTAATAGATTCACTTTTTCCAACATGAGCCCATGACTTGCTTCTAAAGCCCAATCTAGATTCAGATTATGGGCCGATATATGGATCATAAGCATGTATCTGGTATTAGCTATATGAATAGGCCCAAGCAAATATGACTGGTTTTAATGACCCCATTTTAACCTCGGTTTTATTCACAAGTTGTCGAAAATGACCCTCCAAATCCAAATATTAACCAGACAAACCTGGTAGTAGATTGAAGACCTATCAACAGCTTTTTTACGAATAGAGTTGCACAACTATTGAGCTTCTTTTAATTCTTCCAACATCGTTTGTTGATGGTCATGTTTTTCCACAACACTTCGTTGCTCTGGTTGTTGGACATCCTACGTATTCTAGGCAGAAATTTAACAGCGTAATGTTCTTGTTGTTTGAGTGTTCTGTTCGCTTGTATTTTCCATTGTGAAAACCGTCAGCTCACCTGAACTAATCCTACTTTACCTATTTCAGGTTCCTATTGAAACTAATGGCAATGTGATCTGGCAAATTGTTTCTTTAGCCTTGTGCATCTTCAGAAAAAAAAAAAAAAAAAAAAAAAATCCTAAACAATATTCATACTACAATCAGATAGATTCTGAAAGGTAAATTTATGCCTTCGTTCTCTTGTATTGTGGATATTATTATTGTTTTGGCGATTTGTACATCTCTTTGACACTTTCTTGCTCATTTCACACACACACACACACACACATATATATATATATATTGGACTTGTGTTATGTGGATTGTCTTCAGCTTTTGGTATGTCATATGGTTACATATCATCCAATATGGATGTGTAACAATGTTATTGTTGTCGTGCTCCATTCTCAAAACTTTTTAGTTCTGTTGTCAAAAACATGTTCACCTCCAACTGGTTTTTATGTTATATTATCTTTTTCTTTTTATGTCTAAATATGTTGCATTTTAACTTTTGTTGGTTATGTCAATGTATTGTTGCCGAGGTCCATTACATGTTTTGGATATCTTGTATAGCTATAGACAGTCCTTTCTGCACCATAACATTTGTTCTTCATCTAATTTTTCCCGTACTTTGTCATTTGTTTGTGTCTTATTAGCTCCAATTGTTTTCCAATTGATTGTGTAGATAATTTGGCTTCATTGTTTGCAATAAATTAGGATGAATAACGTGAAGCGTTTATGATTCTTGTGGCTATCCAACATATGATGGATAAGGTTATAGTTGTTTTGTACATATTTTGTTATCTTTATCTCAAATTCCAACATCAGAATCTTTTCGTGAGTTAAGTTGTACTTGTGGTTACAATATTCTTGCTTGGATCGCAGATCAAATCAAGCATATTCGCAACATTATTGATCTAAATGATGTTAAATGTGCTAACAATCTACGAATGACTAGAAATGCATTTGGCCGTTTATGTCAAATGTTAGCATTCATCGGTGGGCTTCAAGATACAAAGCATGTATTAGTCATGGAACAACTTGAGTGTTGTTGCCGTCACAAGAAGAATTGTGTTGTTATACATGACTTTATACGTAGTGGTCATACTGTCAAGAAACATTTTCATTTTGTCTTTAAGGTTGTGATACGCTTGCACCAGATTCTCTTGGCTTGCCTTATGCCTGTTGGAGAAGACTGTTATGATTCTCGTTAAATTGGTTTAAGTATGCATTCATGCACTGTTTCACTGTAACCTGCTGTTGATTTTCAAGTATATAGGTTTATGTTGATCTAGACAGATGTTATATATAATTCTCCAACATTAATTAATGGTAATGTTAGGGATGTTTGGGAGCATGTGATACATGTTCGTATTCTTGAGTTGGAGAAGGGTCGTTATAGAAATTGAAAGTGTTAAATCTCTGTAAATGTTCTTGATGTTTGCACTATGGATATGAAGTTCATATAGGTCTTGTTGGGTTGAGCGGGCAACACAACTGGTAATCGTGTATTGCATGACGCCATTAATCAACATTTGGGACTGAAAGTTCCACGTGGTATGTTCCTAAATGCCCATATCTTGATGACATTTCTTATGAATGTTATTTCTATGGGAAAAATATTGTTTTAGTCCGTTAACTTTACTTGCGATTAATTTTAGTTCTGTAAGTTTGTCCTTTATCAAATTGGATTAAAAGCAAACACCCCCAATCTTTGGGCCGTTTTGCACTTTACCCCCGAACATTTTCTTTTTGCAAGTCACCTACCAATTTTTGCATTTTGTAACACTTTGCACTTTTTAGGGAATAATAATAGATATTCTGAGGGGGGGGGGGGGTGCACGAGCCTTATGGCAATTTTATGGTTGGGAAAAATTATAATTTTGACATTACAATTTCAAAAAAATAAAAACAAAATAGATAAATAAAATGTTGCATAGCACTTCTCTCTCTATATCTTTATTTGTAATTCTCTCTGATGTGGTAGTGGTGTTTAGTGAAGGATTAATCGGGAAAATTGCCTCGGCACAATTGCACCCTAAGTCTTTAGAGAGAGAAATATTCTATGAGTTGTCAAATCAGTGAATAGTAACTTAGCATTAAAAAATAATATATCTTGTATTTATAGTGATTTGGTTATTTTATGGTGTGACATGGTACATATTTTTTACCATGTGGTAGACCCCGAAAGTTACTCTTATGCCCTTGTGAGTAAATTGTAATTACTATTATATACATCACTCTCTCTCTCTCTAATCCCCCTCATTTGTTTTCATGGTGAAGATGAATCTATCTTTTTTGTTTTCATGGTGAAGATGATGTAGAGAATTCTCGCCGTCGTCATTGGTCGCACTCCCACTGCATCAATATCTATTACCCAATCACCACAAGAATATGAGTCACCGCACCTATAAAGGGGTTTTGATTGTGATGAGAAAGAAGGGCCATTGAGTAGGGGGGGTAATTGGATAAATTGATGTGAGGGAGATGATCGGAGTGTTGAGGAGGTTCGGGGAAAATTCGACAATAGTGGGACGATGGCTCCCCGACTAGGAAGAGGGCACCGGAGAAATTTGATGTGTCTTTTTTAGCTTTAGTGTTGAAGGTTGAAGGATAAAGAAAAAGAAGAAGATATTTTCTTCAATTTCATAATTAAAGAGCTATGCACCCCATAAATCTTTAAGTCGTTTTGTTGAAGAAGAAAAAGGTGGCTGACTATGGTGGATGAAGAAGAAGACCTTTTTTTTTTTTTTTTTAAATTTACTTTTTCTTAAAAAAATAAATTGTGAAATTACAACTTTACCCAGCCATAAAATTGCCCTAAGGCGCATTTGCATACCCCTCCCCAAATATTCCATTATTATTCCCCAAAAAGTGCAAAGTGCTACAAAATGCAAAGGTCGGGAGTGAAGATGTATAAGGGTAATTTGGTCGGAAATTTTTTTTATTTAACCTACAATAAGTCAATCGAGGGTAAATATATATTTTCATGAATTTTATTTTGCTAATATCCATAAATTTGATGAATTTTGACTCACATAATCTGTTTGTTAGATGGAACAAACATCAAGGATATTACATATAATTTTAACAATAAAAAGTACAAAATCTTAGCTAACTCAAATATATACTATTTTTGCACAAAAATTTACATAAAATTGAAAATACATATTTTCCTAAAAAAAACATAAACAAACAAGCCATACGAGTTTTTTGGGAAAACCCCCATTATTGGGAATATTTTAAGTAAAATGAAAAAACAAAGAAAATGTTGTCCCCACCTGACGTGGCATAGCCACCCAGCCCAGAATGACGCTATACATCACCAAACTTTGTCAAAATCAAACTAAAATATCATTCTCACTCACATCACCACCTCTCCAATAATTCCTCCTTTCTCTACACACACAACACACACTGACTGCCAACTACTCAGCAGAAAATGGCAATGGCGAATGCTTTCTCCAGCTCTTCCTTTACCGCCCTCCGATCAAAACCTTCCGACTCTTCCCTTCCTCCGCCTTTGAGTTATTATTCGCCCGCCCCAAAGCCCATGCGCTACTTTTCGGTCACCCCGCGATTTAACTCGTTCCCGAGAAAGTAAGTCCTAAATTTCTTCCGGTTGGTGCTGGCGCAATCTTTTGATTACTGGGTTTCTTGATTTTAGTTGAGGTGGGTGGATAAATTGGAGTTTTTAGTGCCTGAGGACTTTTTTTTTTTTTTGGTTTGATGGGGTGGTGGGTGGGGGGGGGGGGGGTGGTTGAGTATGATTTGTTTATTTATTGATAGATGGTTCATGATGCTGGTTTTTGAGATGTTATTTTGGTGGATTTTTGTGGAAAAAAGCTGATGCTGTGATGTTTTATGATATTAGTTGACGGGTGACTTGTTTGAAATTGTTCTTGTAGGACTGTAAAGATGTGTGCCTCAGTTGATGGGGTCGACTCAGTTGGTTCGATGTCATTGGTAAGTAGAGTATCTCTGTTGATTTCATTGTTCGTTTGATGTATGATCCTGAAATTTTGAATGAATATGACTTGTGAAAATGATGGTTGGATCACTTTAAGGTTTTGGGAGTTGATGTAGTTATCATCGGTTGATCCTTGCATGATTGGATTTGCAGGGTAGAATTTGATCATCCTTTGTATGGCTAAAAGAATTTTAACTTGATCTTGTTCTTGCATAGGCCTATATAGTTCTTCTTTATTTTATTATTGATAAAAGGTTGTAGCTTTACTATTTGCTTTTTCTTTTTTTACTTGTGCAATCACAGTATATGTAACTACAGAATTGTCATTTGTTAATTGTGTACATTGTTAAAATCTCATCGGTCTCTGAAGAGGCAACTCAGTTGACTCTTTCGATTGATTTACTGGTAGTGAGTGGCACTCTATTCTTGTTTGGGCTAAAATTGATGATGGTGAAGGAGTTAGTGTATGCTTCCGAGGAGGTTCGTCTTTTGAGACTGATATTTGACCAGAAAGAGGGAATTCTTCTTCACATCATGACTGGTAGAAACAATCTCTATATCAGCCTCAGCTGCCACTCTGCGGTTCTTGGTACCGGTGGCAGGTGTCCTGTGGCATAGGGAACATAATTTGGTATTCTTAGTATCATACTTTATTTAAGTTTTAATATGTTTTCATGTAAACGACAAGTTTTAGAATTGGATAAAGTGGCTCGGAAAGGGTTGACCTTGATACAGATCGGCTCATGAAAGATGTTTGTTTCTGTCAATTCTGGATCTCTGCTCAAATATAAAGTCAGTGTTGCTTCGCTCTTTGTCAGAAGCATTGTATAACATCAAAGGAAACTTGTAACTATTGTAGCATGTGACAATTTCTTATGTCAGCATTGCATCATTACATTCAACCACCCTGATTTGCATATTCATTACAGCAATGGCTTTATGTGGGTTGATGCACAGTTAGTATACGGAGTGCTCATAAATGGGGGAATGTCTAATCCTCCGCACCAACTACTAGCAGTGGTATTAGTCTAGGAAGGCCATGTAACCTTTGCTGCCCCAATTATGAGAATGAAGAGTTATATGTGCAAATAATTGTATGGTCAGTTTTAACAGATAACACCTAAATTTGATGGATATCAGAAATTTCTAGTCAAATCATATTCGTTTTGGCTTGAAACTTCATTCTACTGTCTGGGAATTGCTTTGTAGTTTAGCATGGGTTTTTATTGCATCATTGAATGCCATAAACATTGGGAATGGTGACAGTTTACCAACTTGTATTGCCCCGAGAATTAAATACTTGACGATTCAGTGAGGTTATTTAATTGATTGACATTTATTTGAACAAAAGATTAGACGACGAAACCAGTCTCCTGGCTGTGACAGGATAGAGGTGATGTATTGAGTCCACATGTCATATGTAATTGGTGTACTATTTTCGCTTGCCAAGCAATTTCATCACAACTGAAAAATTGGAACTAAATGCATTTTCAATGTTTAGTGTGTGCTTTTCATCTTGAACCATTTAAGGAAAAAGCATTCCACATTTCCTACGGTTACTTCATTATGTTGACCCACTAGTCTAATTAAAAGCTCATTTTCACACGTAAAAAAAGCTAAGCCAAAGATTCTTGAGCTGAAATTATTACATATGGCAAGTGAAAGATAAATTGAACGCAATGGCCCTAAGCCGTCCTATACTAACAATGAAAAGTTGTTGGAATATGGTTTCAGCAGAAAGGTGCAAAGATATTACATAATGACCTAGGGAATATAAAGTCCTAAGCTTCTGAACGTAAAACTTCTGTTTTGTTTTCTTCTTTTCTTAATTAGCTTTTGAAACGTGAAATAATAGCTTCATGATCTCATTTATTCACACTATACTATATTCATGAGGGCTATGCCAGTTTTTCAAAGCTAAAGGATTGGTATGGTTTAGGGTAACATATTTTCCAAGTAATCTGACTCTATTGTGTTCTGAATGTTAGTATTTATTAGGTATTGAGAATATCTTGTATTATAACTAATTAAAACTAATTCTCGGATTCTTTTACGAGTGAAAAACGTTTGGAGCTAGTTTGCTTTACTGCAGCAGAAGATTGATAAAGATCTTTTGGAATCTCCACTATAGCTTCGTAAACTTCTGCTGTCCATGTAATATGCGTGAAATTTGTCATGTTAATCTCTGTTTCCTTTGTTCTCATCCCCCCGCCTCCAATGATTTGTACAGTGACATGCATGCTGAGCTTTCATCTGTCCTTGGACACCCAAGATATTGTTGTTGATGACATATTTCTATTACAGAAGTCTGAGCAGGAGAATGATTATGTTCCTATGCCTATTGTCCTGATAGATCAAGATTCTGATCCTGATGCAACTATTGTGCAAGTCAGTTTTGGAGATCGCCTTGGTGCTCTTGTTGACACGGTAAAGTTCCTCCTTTTTTTCTGTGGATCTTATTAAGACCTTTTGCAGCATACGTCACTGTTACCTAGGTCCAATTTTTTCCCCCTTAATCTTTCTCTATTGAGGACATACTCTGTCAACTGTATAGTAAATACAAAGATTATGTTACAAAGTTAGTGGACAGTCCTCATTTCTTTAACCTACACTTTGTATTTGTTTGTGTCAATTGCTCTAATTGTTGTGCGAAGCTCTAAGTAGGGATAATGCTGTGATAAGGTTTTTGCAAAGATAGCTGTGACAACATACTTAAAGGTTTTGTTTGCACTAATATTGCCTCTTGGACCAACCCTGCTTAATTTGTTCGCTTTAGTTTTGGACTAATCTTTTGTTCCTTTTTTTCTTGGGTATAGACCACATGCATATGATGCATTTCTATCATGCTTTAATTCTGTGCAATCTTATGTTCTGATTAATGATAATACTTTGTCAAGCAATGTTCTTTTTTTCCGGTTGCTGTAGATGAAGGCACTTAAAGACTTGGGCTTGGATGTTTTGAAAGGAACTGTTTCTACTGAGAACTCAGTCACGCAAACAAAGTTTTTTATTACTCGACTGTAAGTGATGATTTTATCACATACTTGTCCTCAATCACCTATGGGTGATGACATGATACTGAGCCCAGTGATATCTTGTTGATCCACAAGTTGTTTATTGTTTTATCAATTTCTTTTGTCAATGGTTTCATACTTTTTATCGCACAACTTGTTTAATGCAGTAACATATCTAGCTAGCTCATGGCATTATGACATGAGACAGTCTCAATGAAAGAAGCTTCGTGCATTTATATCTATCTTCTCGCCTTTCAGATATTTTATTGGCTTATGGAAGTTCTACTTTTTGGATTTAATATTTTAATTATAATCTGTGTTTGCAATGAGAAGGGAATTATCCGAACAAACAATTGGTTCTTCCACAAGCTCATTAAGTAGTAGTTATTCTTGCTGATTTCCGTGATTTTTCAGGCTTTTTTTTCTGGAGTTGACTGTTTGAACTGTTCGAAGTGGTGCTTGAGCACAATCTACTAGTGTCCTTCATGACAAAGTCATGATATAATGGGAAACAACATGATTATATATACTTTAACTGAAAGTTTAGCTTGAATGAAATAAATTCCACATCTAAGGAATTTCCTGCAGGTCAACAGGTCGCAAAGTTGAAGACCCTGATCTCTTGGAGAGAATTCGTTTGACCATCATCAACAACCTACTTAAGTATCATCCGGTATGTCTATCTAACTGAGTTACTGATGCCCGTGTATCATTATCTGGCACTATTTCCAGGCCACTTTCATGTAAACACATATACTGCTCGGTGTCATGGTCTGATGGGCTTCTTTGTTAGATCCAATGATCTGATTATTTATATCAAACATTTTGTGATTGTTTAGGAGTCCAGTGAGCGGCTTGCTATGGGTGAAGCTTTTGGAATTAAACCACCAGAAAAAAAGGTCATGTGAAAGAAATACTTGTTTATGCTCAGTTTCTTTATGTGGACTATATCTCTCTTCCATATGTGATTGGGTTACCGATTTTAGCACTAGATAGTGAGCTAAAAACTTTCTTCTCCTAGTTCGGTTTTGTTCTGATTCCTGTTTCCTTGACCCCGGACATCATGGTCTGGAGATTCTGCTTATACTGTTTTGTTGTTTATGACTATCAACTTTTACTTGTTTCCCTGCTTCTTTAGATATAACATGGAAATGCTCGATGTTATGCCATAGCATGCATTATACACTTAAATACATTTAAGATGCCAGAACTCTGAAATCCGGCTACTTATGAGTCTTTGAATCTTGCTGCCTTCTGAAATAACCAACTTGACAAATGTGCAGCAGTAGTCGTTACTTGCGTAAAAATGAAAAAGTGTTTTCCTGATGCAGGTTGATGTTGATATTGCAACTCACATACATGTTAAGGAAGATGGACCTAGGAGAAGGTGCGATTCCCTTGATTAACATTGCAAGTGCTCATTATCGATTTTACATGATGGAGGCCTCTACATTATTCTTGAAATAAGAAATTCAAATTCCTCGTCTCCAATGCACTTTGGTTTTGAATGCAAAATACTGAGTCGTTATAATCTTATATTTCTTTATCCATTACCATTTACAGCTTGCTCTATATAGAGACAGCAGACCGACCAGGGCTGCTGTTAGAGATGATCAAAATCATGGCGGATGTCAATGTAAACGTTGAATCAGCAGAGATTGATACAGAAGTAATAATCTCTCATTGACACACTGTCACATATACACACATACTTAGTCACTCTCATTGTTCCCAATCGTAACTTGATCAATATGACCATTTAGGGGTTGGTGGCAAAGGACACATTTCACGTCAGTTACAGAGGAGCAGCATTGAACAGTTCCTTGTCTCAGGTAATCAATCCTACTTATCTAGTTCTTTTTTATTAGTATTTGTGCGTTGTTGTCCCGTCCTGTCCCCCTTTCTCAGCACAATCTTTTTGTCCAACTTCTTGCTATTATACCAGATTATTCTATAAACATTGATAAGATACTATAGTAAAGCAATGCCATATTAAGGTGATTCTGTTTTGAATGCATGAAACAGTACATTGATCCGATGATTTCTTTCTTGTTTCATTTACTTACATGTATAGCTTGAAGATTCTTTCAATGCTCGTCTTGCTCGCAGTCACACTATCTCTGTGTATTGGAAATGTCAATCATGCAGGTCCTCGTGAATTGCCTGCGTTACTACCTTCGGAGGCCTGAAACCGATGAAGATAGCTACTAGAAGGAAACTACTTCACTTGCGCTAATCCAATGTTGTATGGGCATGAAATCAAGGTTACGCAAACGAAATGCTATTCTTCAACTTATATGTATAACTAAGTACTATGAAATTCATGGGAGGCACAGATGATTATCTTTAGTTGTAATGGGAAGAAAGCCTTCCTCAAATGTCAGATTGAAACCAGACACGCATGTTATCAGACCCTCCCTTAAGAATTCTGTGTGTTGCTTCTTGTAATATCCATATCTTCTCCAAACCTATTGATCTTCATCTTCTTTAGGGGTTGTTTTCATGGTATAATTCCCAAGGATTTATGTTTCTATCGTATATGTTATGTCGTCCGATGATTGACTTACGTACGGATAAATGAAAGTTGGGAGTGTTTGAAAATAAAACAAGTTGAGAGTGTTTGAAACTAAAACTGAAAAGTGGAAAGAAATTGAAGTTGGAGTGTTTTTTGAAAAAGTTTAATTTTTTAAATTTTTTCAATAAGTTGCAAAAGTTGGTCGGGAGAAGTGTATAGCTTTCAGCTTTAATGAGGTTAATATAAGTTGTTCAAAAGCAAGAGTTATAAATAAATAAATAAATATTCTCTTGGGTTTATTTTCAGCAAATAGCTGACGAGTACTTAAGCTATTGCAAACACTCCTTGAAAAAATAAAGGTGTACATATATATATATACATATCATGAAAATTAATTAGATCGTCATGAGAATGATTCTAAATTGAGTTGGGTCTGAACCTGGGTATTATTGTATATCGGTATTCCTTTAAAACAACATAAGAATGAACAATAATAAATAAATGCACTATATCAAGAATCTTGCACCCAAAAGACAGTAACAAGCAGCAAGAACACAACTGGTAGCTAGATATATGTTGCCATGTTGTCCCAACTACATCTCTTTGTTCCCAAGCAAAGTAGTTCTATAATATTCCACTTGAGGAAAAAGACAATAACCCTTTTCTTTGTTAGGTCAATAATTAACCATGTTGTCAGATGGAGTTGGTGCCAAGAATCATTCCAATCAGACAACAACACTTTTCTTAGGTTCAAGAAGGATTAGACTTGAAGCCATTCTTGTCTTAAAACACATTTAAGAAGTTACCTCCAAAACCTATATTTCTTCCATGAAAATTCTTTCTATTCCTTCTTCCTTTGTCCAAAAACCACCATCAAACATGTCACCAAGAATGTCTGCATGGTTTGTTAACGTTGTTCTCCTCTCCATGCACTTAGTCTCAGCTTCTGATTCTGATCCACTACAAGACTACTGCATTCCAAGTCCAGAACTCTCATCCCTTTTCCCCTCATCATGCAAGAACTCGTCCTTCGTCACAGTCGACGACTTCGTCTACTCCGGGATAAAATCCCCCGCCGACCCCACCAAGACCGGCTTCTCGTCCATTCCGGTCAGCTCAAGCGCCTTCCCCGGCCTCAACACATTAGGGATGTCGTTCGTGCGAGCGGACTTTGAGCCCGGTGGCGTAAACGTCCCACACTATCATCCGAGGGGGACAGAGGTCGCATTCGTCCTGGAAGGGATGATATATTCAGGTTTTGTCGATTCAAGAAACCGAGTTTTTGCAAAAGTGCTGGAGAAGGGGGAGGTCATGGTGTTCCCTCGGGGATTGCTGCATTTCCAGATGAACGTCGGCGACACGACGGCCACCATTTTAGGGACCTTCAACAGCCAGAATCCGGGGTCGGTGAAGATCCCATCGGCCATGTTCGGATCGGATATAAAGGAGGAGGTCTTGGAGAAGGGTTTCGGATTGAGTGGGAAGGAATTGGCTAAGTTGCGGAAGAAGTTTCTTCCTACTAGTTGAGGGGTTAACTGCATTTTATCCTTTCGTGAAAATATTAATAGGTAAAATACTGCCCGGGCGAAGAAAAGGGGTAGTCTTATTTTTGAACTTTTACGAAAGAAGTTCATTGTCTCCAGTGTCAGAAGGAAAAACATTGCGTTTGTTTTTTTCGTTTATTAGTGTTTGATCAATGATGGGATTAGTGGTAAACAGTTTTTATAGGGATTAATGGCAAGAGGATCAAATTTAGGTTAAGTTAGGGTTCAAGAATGCTTTTCTTACACTCTTTTCATGGTGAAAGAATTCAGGTACTATGAGGAGAGTTGTCGGATTTAGTTCAGTGTAGTTTTACGCCACTCTCAACATGCATACTGTATTTTTTGTCCACTTTTTTAGTGTGTGTAACTGATTTTTTTGTCATCTTTTTCGATTTTACTTCATTTTATATTCAACGTAATAATCACTTAGGAAAATTTTAATTCAGATCGAATTTGATCGAATCTGAATAAATTTTATAGTTAATGAATTACATTTGTGATGTGATTGATGTATAGTTCAGAGAAGTGACAATCACATGGCAAGAGTGTTACATTTGTTCTGCGATTGGTTTGGTTCAGAAAATCCTGATTTGGATAAGAATATTCTCAATCACGTATAATGAGATAGGTATCTTCTATAACACTTTGGTGTCACACATCGATATCAATCCAAATCTAAGGATTAAATGCATTTTTGTTCCCGTAACTTTGGCCATTTGATATTTTCGTCCTTTAACTTTTTAGGATAGCATTTTAGTCCTACATCTTTTTAATTTTCGCAATTTCAATCCTTTTGTTCGTTGTAGTTCACCTCCATCGGCGAGAAGGGTGAACTCCTAAAAAGAAAAGAAAATGACTGAAATCATGAAAATTAAAAAAATATAGGACCAAAATATTACTCTAGAAAATTAAAGGACAATGTTGACACAAATGGGCCAATAGGAACAAAGCTCAAATTTTAAAATGTCACGTGAGAGACACAAGCATTTTTCCGGTGAGAATGGTGAACTCCGAAAAAAAAGGACTAAAATCACGAAAATTAAAAAGATACAGGGCCAAAATACTATACTAGAAAGTTAAAGGACGAAAACGCCAAATAACCTAAATTTCGTAACCAAAAATACATTTAAGTTCATATCTAACTGACACATGCATGTTCTTTTTTAAAATAAAAATACATAATTAGATTAAACTTTAATTTCGAAGCGAAGATACGTATGATACACACATTGATATAACACCATTATACGACAAAAAAATAGGATAGAAGATCCTTCACTCTTATCACGAGGCCTCAGCCATTATTCCTCTATTTTTCTATCTGCACTAATTATGAGTTATTATAGCTTAAAATTTATGATAAATCAATATTAGCCATTTTGATCAAATAAAATTGATGTTAAAATTTAAATTTTCATTACGATTAATCAATATTTGTTATGTTTTGCCTATATGATCAAAACATTTACTATAGTTTTTAAATGTAACTAATGTTTCGGACTCATTAACAAAAATACTTACTAATAGTTATTGTGTAACCATGATTACTTAGTATTCGTCACAATTTTTTACTTTTGACCATGATAATTAACTGTACCGAAAAATTATATTTTTCTAGTTATATGTCGGTGAGAAAACTGTTAACATCAGTAATGAAAATGATGAATTGATGGTAATTGAGAGGGTTAAAGCATACAAATAAGGTGAAATAAAAAGGATTTGAAGAGGACAATAAAGTCAACAGACAAGCCAAAATCACTTTCCTACCACCATAACCACTTTGCAACCACCGTAACCAATTCCACTCTTTCATTTGGCCAAATCAGCTCATCTGGATAAGAATACACTTGTTATGAGATTAGTTCAGTATTAATACTCTAAAAAACAAAATTATTTCTTATATTATGAATGATTATAACTTAAAATTCTTAGTAAATTGATATTATTTATTATGATAAAATAAAACTAATGGAAAATTTTCACTTTTATCGACGGTTAATCAACACTTGCCATAATTTTAGTTATTGCGAAAACATTTGGTGTGATTTTAGCTATCGCTAATGGTTTGGCCTGCCTCAAAAACAACTAGTAGCCATTGCGCAATGGTAATTAAGTAGTAGTAGTAGTCACATTTTTTGTTTTTTTTTATTTTTGACCAGGGTAATAATTAACAATGACAAAAAACCATATTTTTTGTAGTGCAACATTAGACCAAATAGGCTTTCTCTTCGAGTTATGCTAACCCATCCTGCCGAAGTAGACTTGTTCCTGAGATCTGCTAGGTTAGTAAAGATGAAAGACAATTTTACGGGCCTACTTCCCTCCTCATGGGCCAGCAGGTCGTATCCTGTTGGGCTACTCGGTGGGGCCTACTTAGTAATCAAAATTTTGTGGCAAAGTAGAATATATATATATATATATAGTTGGTATTTTTCTTTAAAAAAAAGGGATAAATACAGTTACTACCCCTAAAGTATCTACCCTACATCAATTACCCCCCTAAAGTAGTAAAACCTTCAAAAACCTTCTAACGCCATTAACTTTGAAGTTCAAAAAGTCCCTTTTACCCTTACTAAAAATTGATTTATGAAAAAAAAATTAAAGATATTTTTAAAATACCAAAACCACTCTTTTTTTTTTTTTAAATTTTATCTGATTCTATTTTCACTTGTTCATCGAGCTCTTTTTTATTTTTATAATTCTAAAATATTTGGAGCTCATTTTATTTTCATTTCACTTATTTGCCAAACCAAGTTAAAAATAAATTTATATATTTATATAATTACCACATTTATATAATTATCATATATATAAATATATATTAATTGTATATTTTCTTATTAGCTTCTGATTAGCTCTTTCGATTTTATTAATTGTATTTTTGTTTTAAGTAAGTATATAAATATATATATGCATGTATAATCTATTTTTAATTTGGTTTGACAAACAAAGAAAATTAAATTAAAATTAGCTCCAAGTACTTTAGGATTATGAAAATAAAAAGAGCTCGATGAACTAGTGAAGCTAGAATTGGACAAAGTTTCAAAAAAGAGTGGTTTTGGTATTTTAAAAATTCCTTTAATTTTTTTTCAAAAAGCAATTTTTAGTAAGGGTAAAATTAACTTTTTAAACTTTAAAATGAAAGGAGTTAGAAGGCCATGATTTTTTTTTTAAATATTAATACTTTAGAGAAATAATTGATGTGATGTGAATACTTTAGGGTTGGTAACTGTATTTAACCTTAAAAAAATAAAATGGGATGAGTTAAAATTGTTTCAAGCACATGTTTCTTTATTTGTGACAAAACCCAAAAAAGAAAGGCGTGAGCATGATGGAAGAGTGCAGTGCAAATAAAGGTTTGCTGTAATTATGAGACTACAATATTATTGCATGTATGTCCAGACACCATCATCTTACACAAGGTTGAGCTGTAAAGTTTAAGGAAGACGTAATGTTTTTGCCTGATTAAAGGATGGAGTTTAATACAATCACAAACCACCAAGGGTATATTGGACAATCTACAACTTCCCATTAGATTTCATATATGTACATCTTTTATTTTATTTATTATATACAATGCGTATAATATCTTTTTTTAAATAACACGAATAATGTAATTTTATACATATGACATATCTATAAAATATAACTGCGATCTATATCATGGTCAGATAGTAAATAAAGAAAATGATTTTATTATCAATTTTCCGTGTAGAGGAAAATATTCTCGTGTTTCATTTTAAAAGTATGTATAGTGTTCTATCATTGTTTTTTTTCTCTTTGTCATTTTGAAATATTTTCTATTTTCGTAATTAAGCTAGAGCTTTATGAACCGAGCTTTTGAGAAATGACCGGATTGCCCTTTGGCGATAAGCCTAAGTGGTTGTTATACCTGAAAAAAGTTTTTATTAAAATCAAATTTGCCCGAATCCATCATTTTTAACAAGAATTTTTTTGGGTGGAAAAGTGCATGTGTTGTATACGTCATGCGATAATTTGAGAATTTTTGATCATGTTATAAATTTTTCGACCAGAACCATCCTCAAATTGTCAATTTTTTTAATTGTAGGATCAAATTGTCAAAATTAATTTCAACAGTGTCAAAATTGCCATCCTTCTATACTTACAAGAAATTGCAAGTTTCCAACCAATTTTATATACCATTATTGTCACTAATAATTATTTTACGCTGAAGCAAAATTTCTGTCGCTTAATATTATATGCATGTAAATATTTAATGATAATTTTAAAATTAACATTTAATATTATATTACTTTGCAAAAAAAAAACAACTGATTACATTACTACCAGAAAAAGCCACCTAATAGACAGACACAACCCTATTCCTCACAACAAACATGGAACAAAAGGACACTAAGACAAACCGAGGAGTTGTTACCATTTACTATCACAACATGTTCTTTGTGTAATTAAAGACCATACTAGATAAGAAGCTCCGAAACAAACCTTAAACCCTAGCTGCCTAATCAAAGTGCAGCATTCAAGATTTCATTCCAGGTATCAGGCACTCCGGGTAGACACCAGTGGCTGCAGTCGGAACTACGGTCTTTCAGTTGCTGGTTGTTCTTGTCGCCCGACGCTCGACCATAGACCGATGGATGCCCGTCTCGTCGGAGAGCTGACATTATTGTGATGTCCTGAATGTATACTGGGAACTCCATTCTCCTCGCCACCTTTTGCAGCACTATCAGTTGCTCCGGGACGTGGGGCCGGCTGAAGTTCTCTAAGGGTTCCCGTTGATTGTGGCACTTCCAGCCGTTGTCCCTGCATGGAGAAGATAGGCTCAAACGGCTGTTTGGTTAAATTTATTTAAAAAATTTTATAAACTAGTTTACGTTTTATATAAGATGTTGGTATAGTTTTGTAAAATATGATAACATAAAAATAAGTTTTTGATATGCTTGGGTAAAATAAGAATGCAGAGGATATAAAATGTTAAAAATGAGAATTTTGTAATTCATATAATCATAATTGAAAGAATTTTGTAAAATACTAAAAAAATAAGAGTCAAAACTTTTAGTTTTAAGACTCCCATCTTATATTTAAACTTTATAAGCTCTTTTTCTTTAAAAAAAATAAAAAAAATTACCAAATACTTTATAACATCTCATAAGCTAATCCTGATATTATATAAAATGTTTGAAGGTCAAGGACGACTCCAATTTGAGGGTGGTCAAAAACTCTTACTTATACATTGAGTTCACATTTTCACATTATTAATTAATTGTGGGTTCCAGTGTAAAAAAAATTTAAAATTTTTAAAAAGTAGAAAATTATACTTTTTCCCAAGAAATATTAAGAGTTCATTACACTTAATTAGACCCCTTACTAAAATATAAAATTGTACTTTTTCCCCAAAAATATTAAAAATTACACTTGATTACACCCTTCCAAAAATACTCCATTTATTTATAGCCCTAATGGAAGTAGCGAAAATTTTATTTTCTTCTTAGTTTAAAAAATTAAAAGAATAATTAATTAAGAAATTGATTCTGTGACCAATATGTTCTTGGATGTATTTGTAATATTTACATTTAAAAAGGGAAGAAATCATATTTATATATATATTTGAAGTCCCTTGTTACCTGTTGTGCCTGGGTGACATGCTTCTGAAAAACACTCTAGTCCTTCTGGGATCAAGATTCAAGTCTATCCACTTAGCCCATGTTGTAAGTCCTTTCTCATAAGCAATTGTGGGATTTATACTTTTGTACACATTATTGCCCTCCATCACAAAGTCCCATCTGCAAAAACATAGCAACATGTTGTAATTATCATGATTTTACAAGAGAATATACACGTACATACACCAGAAACGTTAACATTATTTACACACGTCACTCCTACTTTTTGAAAAACTATACATACATCTTCAAAAAATATCAACATCATTACACAAACCATCCCTGCTTCTTGGATGCCATGGGCGATTTCTGTAATTATGTAAAAAGTACAGAGTTTGTTAAACAGACAATATGTCAGGGGATGCAATAAATTCTTTTTATTTTTATATAAATGTGTGGCGGTGAGATTTGAACCCAAGATGTCTATTTGATATCAGATCATCTTAAAAGCTAAGATGTTATAAAGGAGAATCATTTAATATATATCTAATACTTGAAAGTAAGGTAGGAGTTTCTCTTACGAGCTCCATTTGTCGGAATGAGTCCACCAATGAGCTGAATCGAACACAAGAACGTCGACTCCTCTCCAGTACTTGGCGTTCTCTTCTATGGAATCCAGGTGCAGTATTCTCTTCCCGTCCGGTCCTCGTCTCAGCTCCACCAGGAAAGGAGCCCAACAGAACTCAATCGACATCTCAAAATCCTATAAATTAAAGTCTTAAGAATGAGATCAAAAGTTTCTCTAGAGTTATTGAATAATGTAATGAACTCCACGGCTTACCAAAGCGAGGAAGGCCATGGTAGGGCCGTTGTAGATGACCGTCTTTCGTGCAGGGGGGACGACTGACTGAACTAAGCAAACCAGAGACTCCCACTGGTTCCGCATTATGGAATCGCCTACTAGCATTATTCTTTTCCTCCTCATCCGTCCAAGAAAATCCAGTGCATCAAACCTGCATTTCCAAACCTATATGTTAGGTTTTTTCTATGAGATCGCTCTGTATCTTGACATTGCAACAAGGCAGCATATTGAAAGACCACCTCATCTAAAATATTAAACTTATAGAAAAGAAACACATTAACGTTTAATATCTCTAACATTTCTCATCATGGTAATGGTAAATTCTTCCTTTCTTTTTTCTTCCTGCCCATGAAAGTAAATAAAACCTGTTCTTCTTTTTTTTTTTTTTTTTTTTTAAATGAGGTTCAGTAAACTTCTATCTTTAAGGAATTTCTTTTTTCACCTGCCCCTATCGATGTTGTATAAATAATCATATTAAAAAGAAGCATAATTTAATAAAATAAATTAATTTTAATTTAGGGGTTAATCACATTTTACCCCTATAAAAAATACTAATAAGCAAAAAAAAAAAAACCAATTTCTTTTTTTTTTTTAAAAAAAAAAAAGGAGGATGAAGAAGACAATACAACCCTTTTAAACTTCTAAAACAGGAGCTTACTCCCCTCGCACATTGGTCGGGAAAATTGGATGTTTACGTCACACAAGTTAGCCCTTTTGTGATTTCGACTTAATTATTTTTTAACTCATCATATTACATCACATAACTACAAGTTTAGTCTTTAGCTTTAAGTCCGTTAAATTTGTGATGGAAACAAGCTTACTTCTCCTCCAAACTTAACGGAATCAAGGCATGAGACTAAAATTATACTTTTTTAGAATTATGAGATACAATGTAGTGAATTTAGACCAAAATCACAAAGAGACTAACTCAACGGACGTAAAATGCAATTTTTTACGCAGGGTCATAATGCACTTTTTTCTTAAAGCGTTCAAGAGGTCATGTTGAATTTTTTCTTTTTCAAATTTAGAGAGGTACTACTCTTTACCTTATTTTTACAAGAATCCAATATATATTTCAAACATTGAATTTCACAAAAAATAACGCAAACCAACGTAATCAAAGTTGAATATATACCTGGGAATGGAACAACCATGAGGCTTCCATCTCCACTTCTCGTAGTCGGAATCGGGGCGTCCGTTTTTCCGGCAGGTGACGGCGGTGCTAAGGTAAGGGCAGGTGGCATCATAGAGAGGATAGGTTTGATCATAAACCCATTTTCCTTTGCTAAAATCACAGGTCGTGAGGGCTGAGTGCCTGCTTTGGACCATGCTGATCTCGTCATCCTTGTCGTCCAGCCATTGCAGCTCTTCTTGATCGTACCTTGAGGATTCACCGCTGTGAGAGAAGCAGAACATCAGTAAAGCGAGGGACAGAAACGAGGTCCCATGAAGTTTTGCCATTGTCTGAACAATGTTGTTGTCTGCACCTCTTTGTTGTGTTGTGTATATATATTATATGTCTCTGAAAATCCATTGACAAGAAAATGTGATACTTTAATTTTGGCTTGAGTTGCGGTGCAATGGGCCATGTCTACTTATAATTGCTTTCGCTTCATGTTTGAATGTTGTGTGCTCTTGAAATTGAAACTTCTTTAATTTAACCTTTGTACACGTTTAGTCCTATTGTTTACGAAATATTTAAAAACAATCTCGTAATTTTAGGAAGTTCTCGCTTTAGCTTTCAATTCTTCTGCCAACTTTCATTAGGAAATTGGTTAAAAAAGTCATGTTACCGTTCTGAAAAGATAATGATCGGGTGACTCATGTATAGTACCGGTTGTATTCCTCTTTTAAAGGTGTAGTTTTTAAACAATGAAATTGAAATGTACGAGGCCTAGATTATTGAATGAAAAATATAATTTTCCCTTGTGTGGTCATGGTAGAATGGATTTTATATTCCAACTTGTTGCATCTTCAATTCTATTTAATATATACATATCACGTGTATATATCTTTATTTAAATAAAACAAATGATATAAACTTTATGACATAATGTATATATATTAATTATAATAGAAGATGAAACATGACTCATAATAGAAAATACGAAAATTTGCGATTTTAGTCTTGTAACTTAGTAGGGTGGGATTTTTGGCTCTGTACGAATTATCATGCAATTTAGTATCATAACTTTAAAATTTTGGCGGAAAATTGTATATTACTTTCACATGACCCAATCAAATTGCAATTTTAGTCCTATAAATCAATTCATGCAGGATAAAAAATATAAACACCTAGTTACAAAACTAAAATTGTAAATTAAATATATAGAAGGTCAAATAAAATTTAATAAAAAATCTAAAATTCTATAATATATTTTGTTAATTTGTTCTTTTGATTCTTTTCACAGTTTTCTTTTTTTTCGGGGAATCATTCAAGAAAAGAAGATTGGTCCAACTTCCTATACGATTTTACCGTGATTGTCGGGTTAATTAATTGGTGTGGGACATGAACAAAATAATAATAAATAAACTCTCCAGTTTATTTGGGCTTTTTCTATCCCTTCCATAACTGAAAAAAAGCTTTCACATGGAATCATAATAGCCACTGAGTACTGTTAAAGAAGGATTGAATGATTAGCTCATGGGACTAATTACCTTTGGGGAAGGGCTTGGGTAATTCACATTTTTGGTCCCTATATTTTGACTTAAAATAATTTTGATCATAAACATTTTGAGGCAAGGTTTTAGTTCCTAATCTTTTTAAAATGTTATAATTTTGGTCTGACTGTTAAGATTGGAATTAAAGTTTACGAAATTTGGAGAACACGACCGTGTTGATCAACAAGCTCTGGTCGTGTGCAGGAATCGGGTATAAGCTCGGGAAGTAAAATGAACAACGAAAGCGAAATAAAATATTATAGAGGATTATATCCTACGTCAATCGGGTTATTCATGTACTTGCACACTAATTAGTTCATGCAAAGTCAAAGGGTAAATACCTCTTTGAAAGAAGTGGGGTGTCCTAACTTTAAGAGCTTTTCTCCAACAATAGTTTCTTGTTTTGTACATACAAGAGCAAAGTTATGCTTTCTCTATCAAGTCCACGTAAAAACACCAACTTGTTTCTGTTTGAGCCTTGCTAGAAACTCAACAGAGTGGGACTAGAACAACACTTCTATAAACTACAAAGTGTTTTAAAAACTTGAATGGATTTCAAACTCTTAAGAAAATGATGAAAGAGATACAACTCTTGAAAGAAGAGGCGATATGACATAGTGAAGGAGAGAATATAGATACACACAACCTTCCAAACACTTTCAAATGGCCAACCACTCACTCTGTATACAGAAGAAGTGCTTGCTTCAAGTCAAGAGTAGGTGAGCTCCACTCGTGAGAAGGCGAAACCCTTGTCAAGGGCCTTTAATGCATCGTAGATCCTTACTGTACCTTGAGGCCTGAGGGTCCGTTGAGGCTTGACCACAATTTGAATTAAACACACTTGACTTTAAATTAGTAATTAATTGATCCAATCAATTAACTATGATATTGGTTACAGGATTATCATTTTTTATCCTCATAAGTTAAGAAAGTAGTCTTTTTGTTCCATGACACATTTTCGTTAGATATTTAATGAAAATGTCACGTGGTCATTAAGTGTATGGAACTAAAAGTGTTACTTTTTAAAAGTTATGGGATCAAAAGTGATAATCAAGTAAGCAATAGGATCAAAAGTGTAAAGGCCCTAACGGTCACGTGCCTTTCCGTTGAAATATCTAACTGGAAGGTGCTAAAGACCAAAAGTACTATTTTTTAAAAGTTACGGGACTAAAAATAAAAAATACCCTAAATTATTGGACGAAAAATATTATTTCGATGACTCAATGCAATTAGTGTGTTTTACAACTACATCTCCACTCTTTTAGCTGTTAATATGCATTATTATTTTTATTACTACTTAGCATACTTATTCTCTTTTTATTCGAGTAACGTCATTTTTTTTAAAATTTTTGAAATTACATTGTTAAATATGTATATTATTATTTTGCATATGCATCAACTGTGTTCACCTACTAGTTAAATTTAGGGATAATTACACTCCCTTCTCTTGAGGTTTGGTGTAATTACACGTAGACTTCTTGTGGTTTGGAAAATTATATTTAGTACCCTTGAGGATTGCTTCCGTCTAACAAATAGATCTCTCCGTTAGTTAAAATTCACCAAATTTATTGATATTAAAAAAAAATTGAATGAAAATTGATATTTATCCTCGATTGACTTGTTAATGACTTAATGCTGGTCAAACAAATCTTTTATGACTAAGGGAGTGTTTGCACGCGCTTTCAAAAAGCGTTTTTCAGCTTTTGGATGCTGAAAAGCACTTTTGAGGTGTTTGGGAGGCCAACTTCTACTTCTATAACTGCTACGGAAAATACTTTTAAGCCAAAAGTTGGAAGTAACTTATGGGGTGCTTCTAGCTGCTTTGGCTTTTTTGTAAATAAATTCAACTTCTTTTTAAACTACTTTACCCTCATTATAGTAATTTCAACTCGATTTTATCCTTTTTAATGTATTTTTAAAATTTTACTATTATATTTTCTATATTATATTATATTAATCCTAAATCATAGAAAAATATAAATTAAATTTTTAGGATTAATTAAAAAATATTAATTATTTTGTCAATATTGTAAGTTTATTTATTGTGCATGAATGAACAATTATGTTACATAATAGGAACATATTGAACTAAACATCCAGTTTTTCTACTAATATTGAATATTTTAATAATATAAATTATAATCATTTTGTAAAAAATTAAATATGAGATATACTAATTGAAATAAAAATTATTATTTTTGAGAAAATATTTATAATCAAGAGATAAGTGCAAATATTAAGGCAAAATAATATCTGTTTAATACATGGGGACAAAACGGTCTTTAATCAATTAAACGTGTTTTAGAAGTGTTTTTCTCCCAAACACTATCAATTTAGCTTTTATCTGTTTTTCACTTTTTTTTACAAACACTATCAACTTTTGATTCTGTTACAACTTTCAACTTTTTCTACGAAAAGTCACTTCTTTAAAAGTAGAAGCTCTAGCAAACACTCCCTAAATTACCCTTTAAACGGTAAAAATATACCTCCTCACATGCATTAACGTGTGACGATATATAAGGGTAGTTTGGTCATAAAAAGATTCGTTTGACCTACAATAAGTCCATAATAAATCAATCGATGGCAAATCTCACCTTTAATTCATTTTTTCTTTTTGGCTAATATCAACAAATTCGATGAATTCTGACTAATGGAGGGACCCATTTATTAGACAGAAGCAAACCTTAAGGGTAGTAGATATAATTTCTCAAACTACATGAGATCTACGTGTAATTACACCAAACTCAGGGGATGGGAGTATAATTATCCCTTAAATTTAATAGAAGAGCAAACCTATTTCATCAAAAATACAATTAAATTAAAAAACCACTGAAATCTAACCACGTGTCCCTGTTATAGAATAAGACGTGTCTTTAAGACAACCTACATTTATGTGGAAATTAGGTAGAAAGAGAGCATAACATATGTGATCAAAACCACGTCGTCGCAATGTATTGTCTGACCACATGTTTCCAACTTTTTTGTGTAAAAATTAGAGTTTAAAAAAATAATCAAATTATTCGAATATTCTACCTGCATTAATTTGATAAATCAAACTTCAATTTAATCTTTATTTGATAAATTTTCAAAAGCTCAGTTGGGCATCAATTCAATTATAAAAAAAAAATAATAAAAATTATTCAAGTTCGACTCGTGTTTGATTTAAATAAAATTCATTTAAACTCGATCTGATTATTGATCGGACCAAGCTCTAACACAATTTTTTAATTTTAGTAGTAATTCAGACAAATTCAAATAATAATGCACTTGACTCGATTCGATTTGTTTACTTTCCAACCAAGAATTTTCGTTAACCTAACAAAACAATTTCTTTTAACCAATTACCAATGTAACGAAGCACATTCGTTGCGTGTGATTTAAATTTATATTATTATTTAATTAGAAAATGGTAAAATGAATAAAAATGAATCAGTATTAAGCATATAGGAAAAATATTGGTATAATTAGTTAATAAAAAATGGTTGGTCGTGATTTTTTTTTTTAAAATATAGGTAAAGACACTTTATTTTGTCAACTGATTATTATTACATCAGTAAATTCAAATCAGAGTACATTCAAACACAACAACCTTACAAGCAAACTGTTATCAAAATAATTATATATTTATATTTATGGAACTTAAACGTATAATATTGATTATGAAATAAAAAAACAAGTATTTATTTATCTATTTTAATAGCAGAGAAATGAAATTCAATGGGCGCTGCTTGTAATCAGTTCATAACCATTGGGCAATCCAAAGGTCCCAACCGTTAATAAAAGTAAAACATAAAAAAAATAATTTACTTACTTTCTTACATTCAAAATTAAAAAACATTAATATTTATTTTATTGTAAGAAGGAAAAAAACAACAAATCATTTTCCAAATATACATAATAAATGTATAAGTTTAAATTTAACAAGAAATTGGATAAATATAACAAGTTTAATACAAACTATTTCATTATAACATTTTAAATTATTAATAGTATTTGTTTTAAAGTGAGAGTGATGAGCTACTATTTATTGAATAAATCGATTATAATTATTTATGTCAAATTTATATCTAACAATGACAACTATAATAATTATATATTAATTATCAATATCAAATAATTATATCTAGTCAACACCTACTATTATAATAGAACGACACCTGTTATTAAAGTAAAACAAACTATAAGTAGCCAACAACTACTATTAAAGTAAAATTATATCTACTATTAAAATAAAATAACATCTCAAGCATTAATGAAATTCGAATCTATGATCTTAGAGTCATGAAACCTCAGTATCGCCAATTGAAATAGGCCTCACTGACATACGATAGTATTAGGCATATTTACTGTACACATGCCAAATATATTTTTTTGGTTTTGTTAATATTATTTTTAAAAGTATTATTCTTAATTGAGTAAAATTATAAATTTTAATCATCAACGATCAATATATACAAATTATCAATGTCAAATATATAGAACTAATCAATAATTAATATTAAAATAAATTAATACGTATACTAAAATAGATTTAATTGGCTTTTAAAAGTACTTGTACATTTTAAGCTACTAATACATATATATTTTATATTTTGTTCATCTCCAATTAACCTTCAATTTTCATATTTTCTTGCAATCCCTAAAACCCCACGCTCCCTAAACCCCATTGCTTTATTGATCGAGAGCAGAGGAAAATTGCTCTGAATTCCACCATGATTGAAAGCAGATTGATTTCACTTCTAAGGAAAACTAAGTCCGTGACGCAGAAATTTTCCTTATCTAATTCGAGGGAATGGAAAACGTTTTCTACTCCTTGTGGGTTCTCATATGAGCACCAATCAAGATTTTACTCTGCGTTGCCGAGATTCATTCCAGCTGCAAAAACGCCGGCCGGACGCTGTGTTGGTTATGGTTTGAGGTCGTTGCTTCAAAATAATTGGAAGGTATGTGAATGATTTTCTTCCCTTTTTGTAATTACTGCTTGAAAATAATCATAAGGAGAATTGATTCTGGAAATCTGTTATCTTCTACATGTGCATAGCTGAAATCAGCTAGTTAGTTTGCTGGATTTGTTTGCAATTTGTTCATAGTGGTTGAAGTTCGAAGTCATGGCTGTATGTTATTTATCCTTTTGTTTCTACGGTTAACTTTCTTTTCCAAGTCATGTAAGTGCTCTAGTTCGATGACGGTTTTTACATTATTAATTTGATTATAGGTGAGTGGAGATTATTGGTGTAAATGCTCTTTGTAGCATTTCTGTTTTTGGGATCTTTACATTTTTTATAAGACTATAAATGATTAAAGATAGAATGCTCATTCTGGTTTCAGAGCTGTTATAAGCCATCATTCAGGAATTTTTCCACTGTGGCATCTGTATCTGCAAAAGATACAGGAGGATTGAAGCTCCTTGTAACTGCTGGCCCCCATGCTCAGAAAGCTGTTGGTATTTGGCTTTTCGTATCTGCTGCTTGGGTCTTTAGTATGGTGGTACTTGGTGGTGTCACACGACTGACAAGATCTGGCCTTTCAATGACTGACTGGAAATTTACTGGTGGCCTTCCTCCACTCTCGGACGAGGAATGGTTGGTTGAATTTGACAAGTACAAGCAATCCCCCGAATACAAACGGTAATTCAGTTGTTGTCTATCTTCACTTTGTTTTGGGTTGATCTACTAGTTTATCTTTCGACTGGATATTTCTACTGTAGTTTCTTTGGATGTTGCCTAATTCTGTGGTGGTTGTGGTTGGTTCGGCCTTGGCATGATTAATCCATTCTTGGTCGTTGCAGTGTAAATAAAGGGATGAGTCTAAACGATTTTAAGTTCATATACTGGATGGAGTATGCCCATCGTATGTGGGGAAGGGCACTGGGTATAATGTTTGCACTACCCTTCTCATACTTTCTTCGGAAAGGATACATTACGGTCCAGTTGGGACTTAGGCTCTCTGGGCTATTTGCTCTTGGTGCTGGGCAGGGCTTAATTGGGTGGTGGATGGTCAAGAGTGGTCTGGAGGTAAGAATAACAAGCCTTAAACTTTCATGTTCGGATACCTTAGCTTAAGTACAACTCTTAGGAATGGTTTTATTTCCTTTCCCAGGAACCCGCATCTGAGTATGTTGAACCGAGGGTAAGCCCTTACCGCCTTGCAGCTCATTTGACATCGGCCTTTGTCATTTACTCTGGGCTCTTTTGGACTGCTCTTTCTGTTGTTATGCCTGAACCTCCTGCAGAATCTGTAGCCTGGGTTCAGGGGGCAGCAAAAGTCAAGCGTCTTGCCCTCCCTGTAAGTATTCTTGTTGGGATCACAGCCATCTCAGGAGCATTTGTTGCCGGAAATGACGCCGTATGTAACTATACTTTTCTTTTTCTCACACTTTATCATCTGTGTGCCTCTGGAATGGACTCTGCTATAACTAATATAGTCACGTATCCTCTGCATTTGATATTTCCAGGGACGTGCCTTTAATACTTTCCCAAAAATGGGTGATACTTGGATTCCGGAAGATATATTTAGCCTGAAGCCGCTAGTGAGGAATTTCTTCGAGAATACATCAACTGTGCAGGTAATTGTTCTGTTGAATGTTACAAGTTGTGCAGATTTATATAACATTTGAAAAATTGAACCACCTGTCGTGATTGTCATGAGTATATAAAAAGTAAACGATGAGCAGTTAGCTGATTTCTACTGTTTTTGTTTGGTTTTACCTTTTCCAGCAAATAGAAATATAATCAGTTTTCCTTCGACTGATCGTAATTTTCAGCAGTACTTAGGCAATTCATATCTGGTATATGAGTACATTACCTAATAAAAAAATTTGACTACAATTTTGTAATGAGAGATTCGGTCGAGGGACTTGGTCTGGAAATTCCTCCAAAGGAATTAATCCGGAAACCTTGGATCTTGAGGTTTCAAATATTTAGAATCTCTCTTAATTAGCTTTCTAGTAGATAGGCAACCATAGAAGCTTTCCAATCAAACCCAAAGGGAAGCGGGCAAGAGAGAGAGATTTGGCCCGTCACGACTACAACTTCGATCTGAAGATATTCAAGTATATTTTTAATCAGAACTTTTTTGAAAAGGTCATTGTTTACTCCACTACAGCTTGAATCTAAAAGATAATCAGATATGTTTTTCAGTTAGAACTTAGTTAAACCTCCTTCTTAGACTTGATTTGAGACATGGCTTCATTTATCGAACTGAACATAATTTGTGCAACACTTTGAAGGAAAAATGACCTCTCTAAACTTTCTCATTGATAAAAGAATGCCAAAGTGAATTGCCTTTTGGATAAATCCTGGTGTTTTGTAGTTGAAAAGCAACTTGACAGTGCTGTTGGTTTTTGGTTGCGGATTCAAGCAACATAATCGACATATATGCTTCAACTTTCTGGCTCTGTGCTAAGCGGATATCGGTAGCACATGAACCGATTTCAATTGGGAACTAATATCTCATGGCCAAGATACTATGAGTATGAGAAGGTACAATTAGATCTTAGCCAGAGGCATATACCCTCCGTTCTTGGTTCTTTCTCTTATCCACCATATAAAAGTTTAAGGAATTGATTGTTTAATTTAACATCCTCGGTTTTCATTTGTTCTTCTCGACAGGGTTGGTTAACTTTTTGGCACATTTCTAATTGGAACTCCTCTCTACTTTAATTGCAATCGCAATTTCAGATATTATGTTGCTGATGTTTGATTTTCTTATGCATTCCAGCTTGACCATCGAATTCTTGCTACTGCAACCTTATTTTCAATTGGTGGCTTGTGGTGGTCAAGTAGAAAACTTGATATACATCCTGCAATACGGTCTTTAATAGGTAGCACTCTGGGCATGGCTGCTCTCCAGGTACTAAGATCCACTTCTTTCTCCTGCCTGTGGAAACTCGTTCCTCTTCGATTGTGGTCTAAATGTGGCTTTTTTCTTAAAACATGAGATGGTGTTGCTTCTTCATCATTTCCTTAGAATTTACGGTTTCATTTTTCTCTCAGTTGAGTTGAGCAATTGTCCATTCGGTTATTCTCTTCTTTGGTTCCCTGCAGGTTACCTTGGGGATATCAACTCTTCTCTCATACGTACCGGTGTCGTTAGGCACTGCTCATCAGGCTGGAGCTCTCACTCTTTTAACCCTAATGATTCTTCTCAACCACACATTGAGACGGCCTTCATTACAGCTTCTCAAAACGCTTCCTTCCGTAGCGAAAACAGCCTGATAGGTTAGCTTTGATTATACAAGTAAAATAACTTTTAGTGTAATTCTTTCTGCTTGCAACAACTGCTCATCCAATTCTTTTCAGTTCCTGCAATGTGATGACATAGTGAATGGAGTCTTTGCTTCTACTTTAACTGATCTTCAGAGCCCTCAAATTTTTACCTATTGTAACTGTGGAATTCCACTGAGCTGTTGTCAGCAGAATAATTGTTATCTGAAATGAATTTGTTTTTCTTGTTATTAGTGTGGATTTTGCCCTAACTTTTTATGAGCTTAGATGACCTAATGGAGTAATTGAAAAAATTGTGACCGCCTTTGATCTATCTTAATCTATCATGAAAACGAACTTCATCCACCGTTGCTGTTATATGTTTCTAATGTATAATAATTTTTAGGCCAAATTCATTATTAGTCTCTCTCATCTTTACTTCTCGTTTTAATTTAGTCCTTCGTCTCACAAATGTACAGTAAGAATCCCTTATTTTTAAATACAATATCATCAAAATGGACAAAATATTCCACTTATGAGAGGTAAAATTAAAAAAATTCATAACTTAATAATTTGTCAATTATTAAAAAAAAATATCATGTACTTCAATAATATCATTTTTTATAACTAAACAAAAATACAAATATTAATAAGACGACTACTATTATTCAGGAAAAACAAACGAATGCAATAAATAGATTTTACACCTAGGTATTGTAAAGCAAAAAATATATAAAGGATTTACATGAATCTCAATTAACATATTTCGTTGAAACTTAAAATTTAACAATTAAGGACTAAAGTGAGATCTATTTAAAAGATGAAGGACAATAACGGTGCATATGACAGATAATGGACTAAAGTGGGACGAAAAGTATAAATGAGGGACTTTTGAGAGATTTTGCCTAATTTTTAAAGATTTGAGTAAATGACAATGAGTTCGCCTGAAATTTGGTATAATTATGAATATATCTTGCTATTTGAGAATTTATCGATACTTGGATGGAGGCTTGAAATTGTCAATTTTGTCCTTCCTGTATCCTTTTTGTTCTTTTCTTTTTAGAAAAATTGAAAATTTGTAAACAATCCAGACGATGTGGATGAAAAAATTTTGAAAATTGTAAACAAAATGTCCATTTAATCCATAAAAATAATTTCAAAAAACTTAAAAAATAAGTAAAATTATAATTCATAATCCACAAGATCGCGTTCGACCGCAATAATAATAATAGTAATAATAGTAGTAGTAGTAATAATAATAATAATAATAATAATAATAATAATAATAATAATAATATACTGAAATTCCTTATACAAAAGTATTGATAATACATAAACTAATATTAAAGACAATAATGACAATTACGATATATTTTATTAGTTATAATATATATATATATATGTAAATGAAGTCAATTAATTAATTAATTCTTGGAATTAGTAATCTTCTATATATATTTATGACATTGATAAATACAAGAACTTAAAATAGATGAAATCATCATTTTGTTAAGTTGTTTTCATAATCATCTTTGTTTATTACAAATAATATTTATTTAATATTTTATATATTATTATGACCAACTTCTTATATAACTCAATTAGAAACAAGGACTTTTTTCACTATCTCATTGATAAAAAAATTGGTAAGTTTCTTACATTTATTTGTATGGGTTAAATACAGTTAACACCCTTAAAATATTTACTCCACATCAATTACGCCCTAAAGTATTAAAATCTTAAAAAAAAAAAAAAAAAAACCTAACCTTCTAACTCATTTAATTTTTAAGTCTAAAAAGTCAATTTTACCCTTATTAAAAGTTGCTTTTTGAAAAAATAAATAAATAAATTTTTAAAATACTAAAATCACCTTTGTAGAAGCTCTATCTAATTCTAATTTCACTTGTTCATCGAGTTCTTTTTATTTTCATAATCCTAAAGTGCTTGGGGCCCATTTTATTTTAATTCCACTTGTTTGCCAAACCAAATTAAAAATAGATTTATACATGCATATATATTTATATATTTACTTAAACAAACATACAATTAATACAATCGAAAAGGTTGATGAGCTAATAAGAAAATATACAATTAACATATATTTATAATATATATATATATATATATAGTAATTGTATAAATGTGGCAATTATATGAATATATAAATTTATTTTTAACTTGATTTGACAAATAAGTAAAGTTAAAATAAAATGAGTTTCAAATACTTTAGAATTATAAAAATAAAAAGAGCTCGATGAACAAGTAACACTAAAATTATACAAAGTTTCAAAAAAGAGTGATTTTGGTATTTTAAAAATCTCTTTAAATTTTTTTTTCAGCAATCAATTTTTAGCAAGAGTAAAATGAAAATTTCAAACTTCAAAACTAAAGAAGTTAGAAGGTCTCTGGATTTTTGAAGGTTTTAATACTTTAGGGGGTAATTGATGTGGGGGATATTTTAGGGGTAGTAACTGTATTTAACCCATAATAATATGAATCTACATGTGATTGATTGTATCTTAAAGACCGTAAAAACCGCCCCCCATCCACTTAGACTGCAAAGTACGGTTTTTAATGATTGTCGAGTTGTGCTTGGACTAAGCTTTCTACAAATCGCAATCATTGAATTGGGTCAAAAAAATACTTAAATTGGTCCAACCCACACCTCGTATATTCCTAAATAAGTTAACCGATGAAAAATATCGATTTTTATTCAATTCTTTGCTAATATCAACAAATTCAGTGTATTTTAATTAATAAAAAGACCTATTTATCAGACATAATCAAACGTTAAAAATAATAAATATAATTTTTAAAACCACAAAAAATTTATATACAATTACCCAAATCTTAGAGGGGGAGGGAGTTTAATTATCCCAAAAAAATATGCACAAGTAAACATGATTTTACAATTCAAAATAGTAGAAAATTGATGAAAATCCCTAATGTTCTATTGGTTGGATATGGGTGCTACAGGATGTGGAGTCAATGCTCCATCATCCATGTCCCTTGGTATCCAGTTGGAAGAGAATATCTGCAGGGTCCCTCATTTCACATCACTCTTTCGACAATGATTTTTCGTTTCTACCCATCTCTCAATTTTATAAAGCTCCAATTTTCGTCCAATCAAAATAGGCTGCTCAATAATGTGTGCGAGGAATCCAATCTCTACAAGCAACACCGAAAAATGGCGAATTGTGAGGTAGTTTTGAGAATCTGAATATTCATTATTCAAATCGAAGGTCGCTCTCATGTATTTTTATCTACTTCTCACTGTTGAAATTTTCTTTTAATATAGCCTGATTTGTTAAGGCATTTATTTTCTTAGCTGTCATCTTGACTGCGTCACACGTCTGTGATTTTCCCAGTGTGGGATGATTTGGGAGAATCAAGAAAGTCATCAGTTCTTGAAACTTCTGTTATTGAGTGGGTTTTTTCTGTGAAGGTATTTGCTTTCAGTTTTCGATTTTTGTGAAAGATAGAAAAAAGAAGAAAAGCCCATTTGAATTGCATTATCTGCTGATTGGTTTTCTTGGCCGCTGATAATTTGTGGTTCCGATTCAGTTTTTCTGCTGAGCAAGATTATATTGTGACTCTCCTTTTCTTTTGTGTGTGTGTGTGTTGCGTGAAAAGAAGTAGAGATTTGTAATCTTTAGTTGGTTGGGTTGTGATGAAGCTGATGGTATTATGGTTCGACGTTGAAATGCAGAACAAGAGATCGATGCTAATCTGTTCATCTTTCTGATGCAGGTGAGATATTTATTTTTAAGAAGGGAATGAGTGTGTTGTTTGATAAGGATACATAGGCCACAGAGCAATCACAAGGAATGTCTGCCTATGGACACGAAATGGAGAGGGAATACTCCACTCAAAGTCTTTCTACCAGAAGGAGTTCAGGTATTTGTCTTGATCATGGTTTTTAGTAGTCTGCCTAGTGAAAATAGAAATTCATACAGTAATTTATGAGAATTACTGAAAATTAATCATATATGTGAAATTTGAGCACAAGGGCTTGATCTTAGTCGGTTCCTATGTTGAATTTTAAGAGTGGGAAGTGAATATATAAGCAAAAAGTTTCAGGGTTAGTATGTAACTTAAAAGTAGCTAATTGTGTTGAAGGGCTCTTTATAAAATTATATGGTGTGAGATTCTTCTGAAAAGTTTCGCCGTCTGACTGGGAAGATACATGGATTATCCATATGATAGCTTATTGCCACCGGGTGAATGTCAAAGATATTAATATCCAATAAAAGTAATGGTTTACTTGGTGAACTTTCAGTTCTTTACATGGGTGATTTATTGATCGTTATCCTCGGATTATCGCAGAAATGGGAAGCCATTATACTACTGAGGCAGGAATATACATGTCTGCTTCTGCTGCTACAGTCTTTATTTCTGGGCTTGTTACAGTTGGGATATCAGTAGTTTCGTTGCTGATTGCATTGACAGTGATGTTAAATTCCTGCCAAAGTAGGAATTCTGGAGTTCTTGAGATGTACAGAAATACACATAGTTATGATTATTGCAGGAATTTTGCCCTGCATGCAGAGCTGAACAGCTTAGGTGCAGACCTTTTCCCTGAAATTTGCAAGGATATTAATATACAGTATGTCAAAGAAGGACAATACAAGAGAGATTTGAATATTACAGTTGGTATTGCTGAGGGCTTCTTTAGCAGCTTGAGACCGCAAAATGATGGTCGAGATGTTGTTCTGATGGATGCTGATGACTTGTTGGGTTCAGAAACTTTGGTTGCTAATGGGTTAACGTATCGGTAATTCCTCCTAATCTTAGCATGTTGTGCAGCCTATGTTGCTAATGTCGTAATTTATCGTATTAGAAGAATAGCACAGACTGAGCTCTAACAGATAAAATCTGTATTAGGTGGAATAAAAGCTGGATGCAAGTAGCTAGAGACACACCATTGCTTGATAAAAGAAGTAAACTATCTCTTTCTTGGTGATGCAGAATCAAGAAAGATGCTTTGCATGAAAGCATCGGAGACGCAAATTATTTGAAACACATTTTTGCCATGAAGTTGTGCTTAAAACTGCAATCCAGCAGGTGGCCATTGATTTTGTTCTCAAGGAGACCTGAGAAACTGAGAAACACTACTGTACAGCATCTTATGTACATGGGATGTCATGGTTGGTCTTCACTTATCATGAGGTAATTGCTTCTTACTTCTCTGTGTTAGAATTTTTAAATTTCATGATTAACATAACTAGTAGATATTATCTTAGGCAAATGGCATTTCGCACCCTCGAATTAGACTCTTTTGGCACATTGCACCGTAAAACTCAAAAAATGGCATATGCACCCTCAAATTTACTTTTCTTGGCATGGTGCACCCTGGCGCACGTTCCGGTTGAAATGGCCACCAGAAAGCAACTTTTCAGGAAACAAAACATCATTGTTTAGTGCTGTCATAATTTAGTAACTAGGAGATGATGAACATGCATGATTCGCTCTTCAACCCTGCCCACGACGTTCCTGACATGAAACTAATTTTCTTCAACGAGCAGTCGAATACGAATTCCTCTGGCTGTTTGATGTGTATGGTTATGCTTTGTTGTCTGTTCTGTCTCTTTTGGTTTACTGTTCACTATTCCTATACCTTATCCAAATTTAGAATCTACTTTGTTATAACTATTGCAGAATAGATGATGAAATGCTAATGGACTTTCAAGAATTTCTATCAAGACGAAGAACAATGCTGCAACGAGAGGGCTTCCGGATCATGGCTGTGATCAGCAGCCTGATGGATGCTCTAAGTGGCCCATACTCAGGCGATCGCATTTTCAAGCTTCCAAACCCTTTTTCTCGGTACAATATGGAAGATCACAGTCAAATTGTCCCAATTCAGACGAGTATGTTATCGCTGCAAGAAGTGTAATATCATTTTTTCACATCAACAAGTGCAAAAATATTGATTTATACTCAAGTTATGCATATTATGTGCCCATGAAGAATTCAACCCTGTTGCAGTTTTAGCCTCATGTGTATATACTTGGCCAATTCAGGCTAGATGTGATCTTTGTGTAATTACTGTAATTTTTGTAGTTTAATTGCATATAACGAGTTGAAATGAAACTTGAAAGTGTGGTGCAGAAAATTCTTCTCTTGCATGTACAATATTCTGTTTCGATGCTGAGAGGTGACTTTTGGAGTGTTTGCAGGAGCTTTAAAAAAGTACTTTTGAGCTTATCAGATGCCAACTTCTGTTTTTAAAAATGCTAAAAAAAGAACTTTTAAGAAGCATAGTTGCGTTAGTTTTTTCTTAAATAATTCAATTTTCTCTTAAATTACTTTACTCCATTATAATAATTTTACTTCAAATTTATTCTTTTTAATTTATTTTTAAAATTGAACATCTAAAGTGATATTAGAGTTTTCAAATAATTTGAATAATACAACACTAATAAAATTCACACTTTCACATATTTAATATTTTAGAATTTTTGTAATTTATCTGCTATATTATCTAATAATATTTGATGATATTGGCCGATATGCATCCGGATTGATTGGGGCCGATCTGAGAATAACGAGCGATACCCTGTATTATCTGAGATTATTTCGTACCGCTAACTCTGATAATATCCGATATTATCACCGATACAATGACCATAGCGCTCATATTCGATAATATTCGATGATATCGGTATTATGGCAGAAATGAAACTTGGTCTGAACCCTTTATCTGGCTCATTTTCTGCCTTTATGTAAATCAAAACGTAAAGTAACAAGAAAAGAATATGAACGGACTAGCTAATTTGCTATTCTACTAAATTAAGATTAGTTTACTGTAGGGCTGTCAAATGGGTGGGTTGGGTCGGGTCCAAATGGGTTGGGTTCAAAATGAATTGGGTTAAATATGAGTTCGAATTAATGGGTTCTAAGCGGGTCGGGTCTCAAATGGGTTGGGTCGGGTCAACATATTCATTTTTGATATTTAATATTTAAAAAATAGAATTTTAGATAATAATAAAATGATGATATTTTTAATACAATTTGTAAATACCAGTAAATTTGTATTATTTTATTATTTTTGAAAAGTAACCATGTACATTAAAGATTTATTTCTTAAATTATAAAATAAAAAACTCGTAAGGAATACAAAAATACTGTATTTTTTAAAATAAATCATGAAATGAATAGTATGCAACCAATTTCTCCATAATTATTTGTAAATAGAATTGTGGCTTTCAATCGTAATAATAAATAGTTATCTTTTTATATTGATATACATGTTCATTCATTATAAATTATGTTTAGATATTATTATTTGATGTATTCATTGAAATTTCATAATATAATTGTGTATTGCCGATTTATTAAAAAAATAAAAATAAAAATAATTTTACATGGAAACATATGAATTACAAATTTTGACTATTTTATAAAATACTTCACTTTTCTTTTGTTGCTCATTAATTTGAAAAATATTATTTTATTAAATATATTTTGGAAAATTTGTTTCTCGTAAAAAATGCGAAAAGTTAAAAATGTAGAATAATTAGTGATATATAACACAGCTAAATCAAGTATAGTAAGGTATATTTCTTTATTTGTTTTGCTCTTCTACGACTTCCTCTTAAATCAAGTATAAGAAAAAATTCAAGCAGAGTTTGATAATTTTATGCATAATCATGAAATTTCACAAGCCCAAGTGGAGGACTCGTTAAGCAGACACTTCAGTCAATAATGGAAGTGAAGAAATGAGATAAAAAGATTCAATATTCCAATGAATATTAAATCCAAGGCATGTGACTCACTGTGTCCACTTTGCAGGCACCTTTGAAGAAACCTTGTGCTACCCGTGCTCGTCAATGATTGAAGTGTTTTCAAGTTTATAAATTGAGTGCAATGCGTTAACTCTCTCAACCAAAATTATATGAAAGTAGAACGTTTGAGAGTAGAAAAGTATAAGAAAAGTAAGGTTTGCTGAAGAGCAGAAACACTATGATGTGCCTGTAAGAATTTTTCTCGTCTCTTCTTCATCATTCTTTAATTAAATATTTCTTCTCACATATTATGTATATCAATGTATTTTGTTAAATATATCAAATTATTCATTAATTCTTTTTTATCAAGTTTTAGTTTAATTTAAATTATTACTAACAATAATTTTATTAATATTGTTGGCAGTTAAATGACCCAAAAATTGGATAATGGTTGGGAACACGCCACTCCTGTTGGAGGAGGTCGAAAGAAATGTAAACGTAACTATTGTGAAAAAGTTGTACATGGTAGGATTACTCGTCTTAAACAACACATTGCTCATGTCTCTGAAAATGTAGAAACATGTTCAAGAGTTCCATCGGAGATCGGGTAGATGGTATGAAAACTCTTGGATGAGGGGATAAAAGAAAGGATAGCCTCTGTACGAAGTAAAGAATCTATAATTAATGTTGTAAGGGAAAATAGCTTGTACGGTGAAGAACCAAATATTTATACTAATAGTATTGATGGGGATGATGATGACATAGATGAGCATGTAATGTTAGCGTTGGAGCAAAAGCAATTGAAGCAAGCTGTGGCAGAAAATCGTTACATGAAACATGTAGAAGATGAAACTCGAAGGACTCCTAGTAGGGGTGCAAGTATTAACATTTGGGAGAAAAAATTTGGACGAGTGGTGCGTCATTGTACAAGCTATCTTCCCTTACATCATTAATTATAGCTTCTTTTCTTCGTAGGAGGCTATCCTTTCTTTGATCCCTTCATTCAAGAGTTTTTGTACCATCTTCCTGATCGCCGATGGAATTCTTGAACATGCTTCTACATTTTCAGAGACACGTGCAATATATTGTTTAAGACGAATAACCCCACCATGTACAACTTTTCCACAATAGTTACATTTACATGTTTTTCTATCTCATCCAACACTAGTGGCATGCTCCCAACCACTATCCAATTCTATGGCCATTAACTTACAAACTATATTAATAAAAAATTATTAGTAATAATTAAATTAAAATTAAATTTGATAGCATTTTTAATGAATCATTCGAGATATTTAACAAAATATATTGAATATATATAATATTTGAGAAAAAAATATTTAATTACAAAAATGGTAAAGCAGAGACGAGAAGAAATCTTACTTGCACATCAAAGTGTTTTTGGTTAAGGGAGTTGGACACTTGCTCCCAATTTATAAACCTGAAAATACAAAGATGTCACGGATTTTGTGTGAAGAATAGTCTATTTGAGACAAAAAATCGGATTAGTCATATCTTATTTTGCCTATCAGACTTTCATGTTCATTCTGAAAACATTGGATGTTATGAACGATAATATCATTGTATCGTTAATAATTTCGAATAATATAAGGAATTGGACGATAATTTCGAATAATATAAGGAATTGGACGATTTTCTCGGATTGACCGGATAACAGTCGATACTTGGAACCATGCATTTATCTGCTGTTTGATAAGAGTGATTCGAATTACAACATTGATGCAGATGGTGCAACTGCTGCTGCAATGAATGGAAGAGCAGCACAGCGTTGGGGAATCATGGATCCGAACATGACACTACAGTCACTTTGTGAAGTTAGAGGCGTTGTCACTGATACTAGATCATGATAAAGAGAACTGAGTAATAAGTTGCAAAATCCATCAAGAAATATCGGCACTGAACCTAAAATGGTGGTTGCGTAACGTTATACAACTAACTTCCATGAATGTGTAATAATAAACATGACTCCAGGAAGAAATGCGTTCTATTGGGATCTATTCAGAGTTTGTGGCTGCATAACTAAAGATCGTTTGCCTTCTCGTTTTGGGCGATGGTATACTGTCAGATCATCAGCGGCGATATTTGGCCAAATACCATCTTTGAAGTGGCTATAGTAATGCACAAGAGCCTCTTTCTCTAGGAGGAAATATCTTCTCAAGTATGTCCATCTTCAAGCGACCTGCAGTTTCCAAGGGTCGGAGAATTAGGCATCAAGATTCAACCAGCTTAGAACCAATAACAAGTGAATTAAACCTCGGACTCTCTCAAATCCATGAAAACATCAGGTTGGTGCAGCACCCATCCTAGTTACTGTCCTGAATATACTACTTTGCTTTTTCCGTCCGTTTGTTTTGTGTTTTTTTCCTTAAATAGGTATATAGGGTTCATAGCAAGTTGCCATACGGTTTTAGTGGGCTGTGCCTTATAGGATACTCCTGAAAATAACCAAGCACACCAGTTTTATTAGTTTGGCTATATTGGCCTCTCAGAATGATCTTTCCAGCAAAATTGGTATTCCATAATTAGAAGCACTAAGGGTTTAGGAGAATCCACACCAGAGTTCAGCTGGGGATTAATAAAATCAGGTGTAACTTCCGATCAAATGGCGCTAACTTCTCAGATTGATTCCAGACTTTCCAGATAACTCAAGGACTGAGGAGAATCTACACTCTAGTTGAGCTGAGGTTCCCTCGAAACAGTTATATATCTTTGATAATATGGTTCTAAAAGATGGCCATTAAACATAATAAAATCTTAATAAGGGGACGTCAACAGACTATGCAGATTAAAACTCTAATGAGAGATATCATTTTTCAAATTTATTTTGAGGGAGAAAAAGGCAGGCAGCAGTACCATTGCAGGATCTCTTTCCCTTAAGGATGGTAGGAGAGCTCTTAAGTTTTGGACCATCCTTATACTTCTTTTGCACTTAAGGATGGCAAGAGAGCTGTTAAGTTTGGATCATCCTTATGCTTGATCCACATTGCATTGAACTGTGGTCCTTGGGACCTATAAAATTGAATAAAGATATACAAGTCAGTGTCACCCACGTCAAAGATACGACATAGATACCTGAAAACAGTTCTCCGTACGCATAATTTGATAATTAAGATACTAAAAGACAAGAGTTATACTCACATACAAATCAGTTTTAGCATTTCAAGGATGAGGGATCTAATATCTTCGCGTGCAACTTTGAGCGCTGCATCCTTATATAGAGTGATCAGCTCATCCACCAACCTGAGAGCCAATAGCAAACATAAATGTGGGATTGATGACAAGTAGTTTTGTTTGTTGAAAGATGATAGGACTTAACTTCATTCTACAGTATTCCAACGAGATTTTCTATTGGCCCAGGATGAAATGAGTTAATTATACACTCTTTTTAAACCAATGAGAAGATCTATGATGAACTGATACAGATGGATTCACGCAAGTTTCAAAAATTTGATGAACATCACGATTAGGGCACAGCGTCCAAAACAATAAACATATAGGTACAGGTATTTATATAAATGTCTCTAGTTATATGAAATCACAAGTAATCTTTTACGGATTGATAGGGACTTCTTTGAAATTACAAGGAAAAAGATGATAATACCAGTGATGATGTCAGGTGTCAACCATATGTATCACTGAGTAATGTATTTAAAATGGTTTAGGAAGAGAGAGAGTGAATTTTCATGACAAAACATTGTCATTTATTTAGTTTTACGAATTTCTGGTTTTTTCTTATTTTTTTCACAACCTCTAAATTTTACAAATATGAGAAAAGCCTCCATTGTGTCCGAGAATTTTTAAGGCCCATCGTCAAATTTTTCTATTTTTTTTTTTAATTTCTAGACCGCCAAAATGCTATGTCAGACACAACATGTTGGGCACTTGATCCCGACTTTGTTCATGTCCAGCCCACTTCTGATGTGTGGTGCAACAGAGCAAGTTGATGAAAGTTTATCGTCCTAATCGACAAGTTGCTCCCGTGCATCACATGCCAGTTGGATAAACAATTTTTCTATACTTACAATACACATTTCATTGCATATTAGTATATTACAGAATTTACCTGCAAAGTTTTGGAATGTATAATTTGGCAGGATCCTGTTTTATCTGTTTACTTTAAGACATATGGATTCGACCTTTTCCTGGTAAACAATCCTCATTCAAGATGTTCTTAATATCTCTGGTATGTAGAGATGATCGTAATAGTTACCTTTCAATGTACAGGGAGTTCCTTATCCATGTAAGTTTCACAACAGTTGTCATTCGCTCCAGAACCTGAAGTATTATCAGAGGATGGAGGTTTTATACCTTTCGTGATCCAATGAAGCATCTAAAGGAAAAACAGCAAGATGCAGAAATGATGAAGTAGCCAACTTATCAGGAGAATTTGGATCAAACTTAGAGTATAAGAAAAATTATCATGGGGCTGATTCAAGTTGGAGTCTTAAATTGCTATGGTAAATGATTAATCAATACCCAAAATCATTACGTTGAAACATAAGCATCAATACTATAAGCAATAGATATCTTTGATAATATTAAGATCATTTTGCTTCCAAAAGTAGAAAATGTCTCACCAGTAAAACTGTTTCGTCATCATCAGCATGCATCCACTTAAAGAAAAGAGGGAAAAGACGCCTGAAATGGGCAAGCAGCATGAGACCAAGACCACTGAACAGTGGCTCACAGTGTGTTAGCCATGCGATTCGCCGCTGCTTGTTTCTCGGCTGCCTTTCTAAATGATTTAACATTTCATTGAGCAGCTTCTCATACCTATAAATACCAACTTTAATGAACGGACGGCAAAGCAAATAGATGTGAATGCTAATACCAGAGGTTAAGATTCTAAACATATAAATAGATGTCAGACTCAGAATTATATGTTTGCCTGGATCCATGTAGACAAAGCATATTAACTTGTTGCTCGCTTATCCCACGATGTAAACAGAACATATTAGAAACTAGAGTCATTACGTTGCTACAAATTCTCAGCAAGTACACTGATACTGAAAATTAATAAAGAACAGGATATCCAGTTTTCCTAAGCACAAAAAATAAAGTTCAGGTACCGTCCAATTAGCAATCTTCAACTATAGCATGTGGTTTATGGTTTGTAAATCACAGGCAAATAAGTAATTTTTCCAATATTTTCAATTTCACTCTCAAGTGTTCTCAATGAATATGCTCAGAACATAATTAGCTTTCCTGTGAGCAAAGTTCATTGACAGTTCTTCAGTTTGATATAGTTCGGGAGATAAAGGCAGTATCAAATGAATACCATGAACTACGGGGATTTCTTTGCTGAGTTAAAGTGACAAGAAGCACTGACATCTCCACCACATAGTGCCATATCTCATCGTCAGAAGCAATATTTTGGCAGCAAGCGTCAAGAATAACATCAGCATACCCACCAATCTCTTCAGCATTTACATTTTTCACAAGATATATAAAGCTTATCATGCCTTGGCCCTGATGAGAGAAAAGTGAGTTTACAGAAGAGTGAAACTATTAACATGATGTCTTTCTAATACATGCAGTGATGTGAAGCCGCCTGGTTGCTTATAAATGTATAAGGTGTAAAAACATTAAATGTAGGATGGACAGACACACAATCACACCGATCTAGCTTGTGCTGAAGCAGATGGCATGATTAAAGAGTTAAAAAGATAAAGATTCTGATTTGCGTTCATATCCAGTTGTTAACAATGGTAAACACTCTGATCATGTTCCCTAGTCATTAGAAAAATAAGTGTTGCCAGTTTTATAGTTGGTATATGTACTTATTAGCATGTAAGCACCAGAAAAATTCTTCTCTAGATCCGTAAATAAAATTTGGAAGTGTCGAACGTGAGAAATACATTAGGAAAAGTAGGATCCCCCATATATCCCAAATTGGTTTTTTTAAAAAAAAAAGGCATGAGGAAGCTATAGATGCAGAGTATCGGCTTCTACAGAATTATAACCATCTCTATTATTTTATGATTCTCTTCCTCTATTGTCATTGGCAACATAGGATAATACACGGAATTTTATGGCAATTATTTAGCCCTTCAAAAAAATTTCATTGCTTTACGTTATACCCCACAAAGAGAGTATCATAGAAAAAAACTACAACATGAAATATACCGGTTTCCACTACGAAAGTTCCAAAATATTGACTTTGTTTGGTGTGCATGGGTGAATGGGCGGATGGGTGGGGAGAGGGAGTGTCGAACCGTGAACCAAACATGGACACCAAGTCTAAGATGTATGGCACAAAAATCCAAAAACAAGGAGGTGCATTTGCCACAAGTAAATGCCCATCATCCCCAATACCAAACACAGGAACAGCAAAAGAGAAAATACAAGATTGGATCAACACAAATCTCTGTTTAAACTCCGAACTCTTACAAACTCCAAATGCATCACTTACCAGATTTTAAAATAGATCTCACTATTACCATTGTTCAGGACAGAAACTGACATGGGTAACAAAATTCAGTTAATCTTTCAACTATCCCATGAAATGTTAAATCGCAAATGCCAGAAAGCCTAAGGATAATTACAGGCGCAAGAAAAGACTGCAGATACTTATACCACAACTACAAGTATAAAGGCCAAACAACTACGGGTTCAGGGCATGGGTATATTTTGTCAAAGCAACAAGCAGACATCAGCAAAGAAGAAATTTAAAAGAAAAAAGAAAGGAGAAATAAATACAAGTGAACAACTTACTTTCACTTCAGGAGACCAGTGATCAAGAGCTGTGAGAGCACATGGAATCAACAAAGGGGACAACTTCCCTATATATTGAGCATCCACCTAAAATAAGCACACAACATCACATAGTTCCAGCATTATATACACAGTTCTTTTAATCAATTTCAAACACGTAAGTCTTTTTCTCAATTTTCACAAAGAAAAAGACTAGCAAATGTACCAGACACAATGACCTGAGTAACAAACCATCTGAACTGATAGGCAGCCAAAATAGCATAAGCCACCGGTGCCCTTGCGCTGGCTGCTGAAATTCCATCACCCTCATCACTCGCATCGATCGCGCTCTCCTTAATGTTACTCTTCAGCAAAGGCACAACCTCGGGCATCAAATCGATCACCAGCTTCTTTTCACTCTCCACCACACCAGCGAAATCCAACTCCATTTCACCAACTTTCATCAAACACTTGGAGTGCATGAAATCATCATCATAAGCGTCAGCAAATTCTTTGAAAGCGGAGACTGCGGAAACCGAAAGCGAGTCGGGGACCCACGAGAGATGTATACTAGTAGACTTTGAAGAGGAAGCTAATGCGGCGCAGCACAAGGCGAAGTCTTTAACTTTGATTCGAACTTCGGCCTCGGAAATTGCGGGGTCTGGGAGGAGAGACTGCAGTTGGGATTTGACGGAGACACTGGCGTTGGCTTCCGGCGGAGTGTAAGGAGTTCTGGAGAGTGATTCTTTCAGGGGTTTTGATAATCTGCAAATTCAAGAAAAAGATTAACATAAAGCTGATCACACACATACATATTCATCATAATATACACAGCGAGAAAGAGCAATTACCGAATGAGATTCTGCACAAGAACGGATGAAGAGGAACTCGACATTGTAGACCAGAAGCACCTTTCTTGAACGTCGAAGGTATCAGTCCCAAGTGTGATTTGTTTCCAGAGCTGTCGCCTGTGGGCTAGAGCCTGCAGGGCTTCTGGAAATAGTTCGCCGGGGTAATTTGCACTTTGCACCCTGAAAACATCCTTAATAGCCACTTTGCACCCTAGAGAAAAGAAAATAGCAAATTTCACACTGAAAATGCATTAGTCTCAATAAACTGCATCCTTCCCTACTCTCATGGCCATTGTTTTAATGCCACATTCTTTGGGTTGAAAAATAATTCAAACTATTTGATACTTTGAAATCGATCTATAAAACTCCAATTGAATTCGATTTGTTAAATTTAAGAAATCAAACTTGAACAAAATATTTTGTTCGATAAACTTTTGAGCTCGGCTCAAACTTAATTCAGTTAATGCAAAAATAATAAAACATACTTTAAAATATCAAATTATTCAAACTCGATTCATGTTGATTCAGTCATAGCTCGTTTGGGCTTGAATAGATGAATAACCAAACACAAAATTTCAATATCAATAATAATTCAAACAAACTTGAATAATGATGTGTTCAGCTCGACTCGAATTATTTATTATCCAACCTAAGGTTTGTTAAAATTGAGGGGTATAGAGTAACTACGTTTATGTGCATTATGCGTATGAAATGAACTATCCATATATAAAAATAAAAATAAAAAAATTTGGATGAATTACAGTGACTTCCCCTGAGATTTGGTTTAATTACGAATACCCCTTATAATTCACCCAATAAAATGACAAGTTCTTTTCTTCTCCTCCATCTGTCATTTTTTTTCTTTTTTTTGGTTTTTTTTTCTATTTCCTCTCTATTAAGTTGTACTCTTTATTTCCTAAATTCTACAATTCTCTCCGTAAATACATTCATGGAATTCATGAAACTTATCGCATTTATTTACTTAAATTTTTTAAAGAAAATCACAAAATAACATTTATAATAAAAAAATACATTTAGTATATCATATTAATTTTGTATGATTATATAAGTATTAAGTGAAATTTTTGTGATATTTTACACACGCATCAAGCCTATCATAATCACTGGCCGCCAATAATAAACTAAAAGCTCATATAAGTGTACTTGCCTATTCTACTCAAACTTGCGGTTTATTACATATATATATATATATATATATATATTTATAAACGATACTTACATAATTACTTTAATATCACAAATTGAGAAATATATCGAATAAATTGATATTACAATAAATTCACATTAAATAGACAAATACCAAAAAATATGATAAAATTCAAAGTCGTAATCTCAAATTTATTCAAAAACTTGGGTTGAGAATCACTTAAATAGTATTGAATCTGGATTTTGCCGTATGTACAAAACATGCCTTAAAAATGACAAGATTAGAGACAACATAAGTCAAAAGGAAAGAAAGTAATAATATTAGGTGGAAGAACGTGCTTTAATGTAATATGAGAATGGCATCATTGGGCAACATGGCCTGCACCCACTTGCAATTACCATGTTTCTAACATTTTGCAATTTTTCTTCCTTTTTTTTTGGTCATCAAAATAAATATTCTAACATTTGATCTAGACTAGAAGATAATTTGCTCAAAAGTTAGTTTGACTTAGTTATTTTACTAAATAAATGTTATGTGTGATGAGTATTTTATCATCATATATACATTTTTTCGTATTTAAAATATTCTACTAATAAAAAATTATGCAATATATATATATATGTAAACTTATATTTGGTCGAAAAATTGATTAGAAAATTGGTGTTTATCTAATTTTGACCAATAATTGAAGTGGGTTTATATTAGTGAACCTGGGATAGTCTAGTATAATAAATTTTGGCTTAAATGTATTTTGTCTCGTAATCTTTATATTTTGATATTTTTTATCCTTTATTTTTGTCGGATTGTAAAAAAATCCTGTAATTTTTTGATATTTTGCCATTTTGGTTCTTCTTGTACCGAATTTTGCAAAAGTTGTTGGAATAAATCATGTACGTCTCATGTGGTTCATTTAAATTAGCGTTTTTGTTCTGACTGGTTCTTTTTTGCCAACATTGACGATTTTTTTTTTTAAAAAAAATGACGTGGCACATAATTTATTCCGGTAACTTTTGCAAAATCCAAAACCGGAAGGACCAAAATTGCGAAATGTCAAAAAATTATAGGACTTTTTTGCAACCCCTAAAAAGATAAAAATGTCAAAATCGCGAGAGGCACATGTTTTGTTCCAACAACTTTTGCAAAATTCAGCATCAGTTTAAAACTAATACGAAACATAATCCTCTCCCCTAGCCAATCTACCTTCATTCCTAATCGGCTCATAGCCGACCTTCTGGCCTTTGAGCTCAAAGTTCGAACGTAAGGCTTATTGGGATGTCATAATTTTCCAACAATTACGTGTCATAAAATTATTGGGATGTCAAAGATGTGCAACCACTACTAGAGGTAAAACATTATTAATCGCGGCGGTTTTTTACAACAAATAACCAATAAAAAAATTATGTCGCAAAAAAGAAGTTAAGCTGCATTTTCTTATAACGAGACTTATGGAGTGTTTGCGATAACTTTACTTTTAAAAAAATAATTTTCGTAGAAAAGTATTTTTTTCGAAACTCGCAAAATTATTCTTTAGTGTTGCAAAAGCACCCGTCGAAATTAATTTGTGACGGATGAAAAAAAATCTATAGCAACACATGTCGACAGGCATATATATATATATATATCCATCCAAAATTCAATCTAAAAAATGAATATTGTCATTTACAATGGACGTGGTAACATAATTAATACACCAAAGCGATGAAAATTAACAACAATTTTGTGATGACTATTTCAAAAAATAAATTCTCTTAAATCATAATTACTCACCAAAATCAAATAAGACTACAAAATTTTTGAAAAAAGGCGACAAAAAATATATAACAATTCTCTTAAATTTGATATAATACTAATTTCCATAAATATTAATAAGAGTTGAAAAAAATATGTAAAAAAGACTCATTTTCATTTAATTATCTTTTTTCTAGACAAGACTGACATATGATGAATGGCTTTCATAATCCAAAAGAGGCCCCACTTAATTATTTCATGGAATAAAGCACATGCACAAGGATGCAAAGCAAGACAACAAAAACATTTTAACCTAAGCCCATCAACTGATTCTTTGTTTATTTATTTATTAAACTATATTATCACCCTTGAAGATATATCTAATTACATAATCTTTTTGTAACTTTTTGTAAGGTTAGAAATACACACTTTGTGTTTGTAATTGTAATTACAAATACACCCCTTATTCATGATCAAAATTCTACAAGTACGCCCCCTAAAGGTAAATTCCATCGGCACCCCATTAGATTTTGTACTGTAATTTTGCAAAGAATCAAAAGTATTTGTGCAGTTAGACCTATTCTTAAGAGGTGTTGATGTAATTTACCTTTTTTTTTTTTTTTGGTAAAGTAACGTGAAAAATTGGATGCCCCACAATTGTTCGGTATATTATAATATAAAAGATTAATTAAATACATCAATAATTTTAAATTTGAACGTTAAGATTGTTACCACCCGTTGATGAGGCCTAGCTCAGTTGGCGAAGGTGAAGCCCCGTGCTCCTAAGGTCATGGGTTCAAACCCCCTGCGTAGGATGATGTTGTTACTACTGTATAGTAGGTATTATTTTGTAACTGTAATAGTTAGGTGTTATTTATGTGATATTATTGATTTGATTGTTGTAATTATCTCTGTTCGATGTTAATATTCGACAGAACTGCTATCGAGCTTTTTACTTCAATTAATAAAAATTCATAGCTTCCAATAAATTAAAAAAAAAAAAAGATTATTACCACCCTAACCATTAAATAAAAGCAGTCAAAAAATGGAAAAAAATTGAAATTTATCACTGACCATTTTCTATTACTTATGAACTTAGAAAAAAATATATCCCTTGAACTCTTAATCTATTGTATTTTTAGTCAATACAATCTACACTAATATATATATAATAGAAAACTAGGGATTAAAAAAATTCAAGTGACAATTTTAATACTTTCACTAAATATATATATTTAATAATAAGAATTTTTAGTTTGTCGTAATAATAACTTTCATAGTTTTAACAGAGACAATTATTTTGTAAAGTTGTCACTAATAAAATTTAGTGACAAAATATATGAATAGAACGTCACTAAAAACAATTAGTAACATATATATACTTACTGCGTAATAATAAAAATAATTATTATCGTTATATTAGTATAGTCACTACATCATCGTACTAACGATATATAGAAACAACTTATACCCGATTTTATCATTAATAATTATTTATATCCGATTTTATCACTAATAATTATATCGTGACAATATCATAATTTTTATCACTTAATATATGTTTTACCTGACACAATAGTGGAAGATTGGAAGACCACTATTTGATAACCACTACTCAAAATGTTGAACTTTACAAATGGCAACTATAAGTCTTGCAATAATTTCCTTAAAAAAAAAAAAAAGAGTATTGCAATAATCGAAAATCCTTTTAGTTGTTTATTGTGATACTATTTTTAATTTTTTTTCTTTGTCTGCAACCATAATTATTGATACATTAATGTGTGAATCTTTTAGAATATATTGTTTATTTAATTCCCATTAATTATAGGATCATGCACTATATTCATGATATTTAAACTGCACCTGGATGCACATGTACACACTTACCATTATATTTCTATAATGGTATTCATATATGTAAATAACATAAAAAAATTCATAAATCTGAAAAATAAATATGAAACAATATTCAAACTTGACATAAATCGCATTCTTTTCATTTTATTTTGAAATATCCAATTTTACTTTTTTGAAAAAAAAAATTAAAAAAAAAAAGAAAATTCACTACACTTTATATGACCATGGTTCAAAAATAGCTGTAAATCAATACTATTATCAAACAAAATCAATGCGAAATTTAAATTTTTAATACGATTAATCAATATTTACCATAATTTTTATTCATGGTAAAAATAGTTTTAGCCATAGCTAATATTTTGAGCTCACTTGCAAACAACTACTAGTGATCGTAGAGGGGCAGTGGGTTGTGATTAATTAATATTCAATACGATTTTATTTTTACCATAATAATTTTTTGTAACAAAAATTATATTTGTTCTAGTGTACATTTTGTCAAAAACTATTTCTTAAATTAAATTCCATCAAAACGACATATATACTATTATTAAAAAAAAATTCTTTTGTCGTACTAATTTTTGAATGCTCCAATTTATCATTTTGATTCATTCTGGTTTTATTTTTTAAATGGCTATAATAATAATTTTACTATCTTTTATTAACTCAAACAATAATCCACTACCCATATTTTTTTCGTTTGATTCTATATTTTTTTCTCATCAACTTTTTTTTTCTTTTCACATTACAATTATTTTTTCAAATTTTTTTTTTTACATCATATTTATCTTTTATATGTTCGCGGGGAGCGTATACAATATCGACCGGTACTTGTAAAAGCTACTATTAGCTCAGTCCTATCACAATTATTTTTTATCTAATTACATATTCGCCCAATATTATTATTAATATATCACATATTGACATTCTGCCGAATCCACTTTAATCTGCTTTTTTATTATTATTATTATATTTTTTTGCCCCCTCACTTTTAACTTAAAAAAATAAAGAAAAGACAGTGTAATTGCACAGAAATGTCATCCTTTGCAGGAGTCAAAGTGGACGCTAATGCGTTTCCAGCGAAGATATTTATGCTCTCTCTCTCTCTCTCTCTCTCTCTCTCTCTCTCTCTCTCTCCTTACCATCATCATTATTCACCATCATTCCCGTTTTGCTGCATCCCTCCTCTCTTTCTCTCTCCACGCATATACATACAACAAAGCGGGGAGTCCTAATCCACCATTTTCGCCCCTTTGTTGGGTTGTTTCTGCTCATTGATCAAGACTCTTGATCGAGTAGCGTTCTTCTTCCAAGGTATGTACTTTTGACCAAATGGGTCCCGAAATCCTGTTCAAAGACTCAATTTTGTTTATGTTAATTCTTGGTTTAAGTTGTAGATCGGTTGTTCTGTAGTCTGAAATCTTGGGCTGAGAAATGCAGTGACTGATGATTATTGGTTTCTGCAGTTGAACGTGTAGGTTGTGGAGCAGTGAAATTTGAAGCCCAGATCTGTTTGATCTTTTGCTTGGCTGGGTAGGAAAGATTGCAATATGTCTTTTATTGGGACACAGCAGAAATGCAAGGCCTGTGAGAAGACTGTTTACCCGGTGGAGCTTTTGTCTGCCGATGGAGTTAGTTATCACAAGTCTTGCTTCAAATGCTCTCATTGCAAAGGAACCCTCAAGGTTTACACTTTACACCACCGCTCTCTTTCACCGTTTCTTGCTTTATTGTACAAGCATTAGATCCATTCTATTCTTTTGTTTTCTTGTGTGTTTCTGAGGTGTTTGCTGCTTGGTAGTGGAAGAAATTCCTAGATGGCTGGTTGTGTGTGTGTGTGTATGATGTGTGTGAGGAATTAGATTGAGCATTCGATGCCCCTGTTTTTGTTTTTCGTTGAAATGCTTAATTGGCAGTGTCAAATTTAGAGGATTAGATTTCTTGATGTCTCACTTTTGTATATAGATGAAGAGGATATATTTGAAGGATATTGTGTTACTACAAATATCAGATGTGTCTTTAGATAGGCTACTGACAATTATGACATAACACTAAAGGTTAACCGGTTTTATAGTCACAAATCAATGAGATTTATAGGCATCAATTATACGACGTATAGTCAAGATTTATGATAAAAATTAGGCCCTCCTTTCTAAAATAGCTAGCTACCAACTCATTCCTCCCTATCTCATAACTACATAAACGTTCCCTTTAATTTTGCTCAATTAGAATACCCGTAGCTTTATATAGAAATCGTGCAATGGCTGTTTTGTCGTCGATATAAATAATGAAAAAGTTCAAATTATAGCTTTGTTAGATGATCTTTTTGTCCTTGGTTTTTTTATATTGATCATACATTTTGAAGGGATGTATTTGTAATGTTTCTATAATTGAATGAGTATAACCTCACTCGCTCTGTTTCCCGTGACATTCACCTCTTTTTAGCACCCCAGCTTTCATCTTGTCACCTCTTTCATTCCTCTCTCACCAGACTTTCACTCCCCATTTTTCTCTCCCTTCTATTGTCCTTCCTACCCTAATTTCTTCCTTCTAGCAACCTCCTCCCTCCTCCATATTTCCCATTTCCATCCTCATGAAAGGTAGAAAAACCATGAATAGAAAAGGGAAAATAATTAAGAGAAAGAAAATAGAAAAGAAAGATGAAATGAGAGGAAAAAGGGAAGGAGAATAAAGAGAAATCTCTTATTATATATGTTAAATTAAGTCTAATTATATTTTGAAGCTACATCTTTTTCTAATATTTCAGTCCTACGACATTAAGAAAAAGCACTTTAATAAGCCATTCTTTTGAAAAATGTAAGAAGGGTTGTATGTGGGAGCGTAAAAACAACCATAAACTGCAAATTTGTGGTCTCAAATAATTATTTTTTATTATTTTTTTTATGTCCGATGCTGATGTTTTTGAACAATGTTATGTTCATTTTGCCCGTTTATGGTAATTAGTTATCACATTTCTGCTCTAAGCTTCAAATCTTAACAAGGATATTTTAGTCTGCAAATATAGGAATAGATGCGTCAGGGGCAAAATAGAGAGGTTATTAGTGTTTTTGCAAGCATCATCATTTTCCTATGTAAAATCATGACACCAGGGGAAAGTTTAGTAAACATAGTAAATTTAGAGTCGGGATTTTCGTTATTATGGAAGGTAGATGAACCGAGTTGGTATTTAGCTGTTTCAGATGTTAAACTTTTCTGTACATTTGAATGGATTACACTTGCTTCGTGGGCAAATAAGTGAATATTTAGCTGTTTCAGATGTCTTGACATATTAGTGCTTGTAACCTCTACTTATATTCGTGGGCATCTCCGCTTTTCCTCAGCTGAGCAATTACTCATCAATGGAGGGCGTGCTCTACTGCAAGCCTCATTATGAACAGCTCTTCAAGGAGACTGGTAGTTTCAGCAAGAACTTTCAATCGCGTATGTCTTTGCTTCTTTATTGCAAACACTCTTTCCTTTCATATCCGATTTAGGGAATTATGATGCATTTCTCAATCAATGTAATTTTCTGCAGCTGCAAAGTCAGCTGAGAAGTTAACTCCGGAGCTGGTAAATTTCCCGCAATGTATATAGTCTCAGAATTCTTACTATTGTTGTCCAGGTCCTCTGATTCTTTTTTACTTTATCTAAATATCCAGACAAGGTCACCTAGCAAAGCTGCTGGAATGTTTTCCGGGACACAAGATAAATGTGCTACGTGTGGTAAAACAGCTTACCCTCTGGAGAAGGTATAATTAAGTTTAAGATTGCTTACAGATATCTTGTTTCAGCATTTCAATTTGAACATATAGGCCAAACTTCTTAAGTGGCTTGATGTAATCCCCAGCTAATTTTCAGGCTCTGTGAAATCTGGCAACTAGACTCTAACGGCCACTGATGGCAACATATTAACGCTTGGCACATCTGAATTGCTATAGTCTAGTCATGAGTATGTGGAGTGATTGACGTCAATGTATGTTCTTGGTGTCACATTTAAGTTGCATTTAGTCCTAATTAATCTCCCTATATGGCGGGAATGGTTTACTTTGAATGCCAAGATCATGATTGGCTTTTAGTGTAGATGGAAATTTGTCTATAGGAAAAAACAGATGGATTTGGTAAAGAAAAAGACGCCAACCGTCCCATACTTCATGATACATCATTGATAATGGATTTTGTGAATTATTTCGTTTCACTATTTTTGTCAGGTGACTGTGGAAAGCCAAAGCTATCACAAGTCTTGTTTCAAGTGTTCTCATGGAGGATGCTCTCTAACTCCATCCAACTATGCAGCCCTCGATGGCATCCTGTACTGCAAGCCTCATTTTTCCCAGCTCTTCAAAGAAAAAGGGAGCTACAACCATTTAATCAAGTCTGCATCTATGAAACGTGCAACAACCGTTGTGCCCGATTCTTGAGCTCCAATAGCTGCTGTTTTGCCCGATTCTTGAACTCCAATGGCTGTTCAACAGGTTCTAGAACTCTGGTGCATTTAATCGCCGCAATCTATCTATGTGCTTGGCTGTGTGGGTGTGTTTTGCATCTCTTTCTGTTTGATCTTCGTTCCTGTAAACTCGAATGAATTGTTTTCACCGGCTTCTTTTCCCAGCTGTGTACTGCTGGTGCTGCTTTTACATTCCATTTATGAGATGTTCAGGTTTCCCAACAGTGCTTTTAAGGCAATATTGAAGTAATACACAGTTGCCAACCCTCTTCACATTATTCCATTTTCCAATTCTGTATATTAAAGTAAATTTTGGGAATAATTTTGCTTTTTTTTTTCTCCCCTCAAATATATTAACTGGTTTTATTGTGTGGAAATTACCATGCCAAGAAACTACATCCCTTTAGAATCCACATTCATTTTCTTTTGAAATTTTTGTAGAATACATGCTGCATTGTATATAAAGGAAGGGAGAACGTAGTTTTCTTCCTTTCGCACACTGGTGGGGATCTTCTATCAAATTTTCATGTCCATATGGACAGGAATGATAATAAACACTTGACATGCATGCATAGAATGAGATAATTATAAATTGATTAAAGGAGGCAATGCTACCCTCACAGCTTTGTTAAGGACATGTTGAAGCCTCTGCATCTGGCTTCCGGGCAAATATAGGTCTTGAGGGCCTGATTCCATACACCGGCTGCTGCACGTACATCACTGGAATTCGCCTTCGCCTATGTTGCATGGTTAAACCTTTTCATATATATACCAGAAAGTAGTAGATGGATATTGCAGGTGATGCTTCCCCAATATGTTACATTTTCATTTACTACGCTTCTTCGCTTCACTATAGAGGATAACTCCAACGATGGTCAGACTGTATCCAAGCATTCCTGTAACTGAGACAGGATTCTTGAATATCAATATGGAGATTACCACTGCCGCTGCTCCTTTTGCATTTCCCAGGACCTGGAGATTTTTGACCAGCCATGGGGTTATGTAGGAGTAGATCGCAAAAACAACTTATGAATCGTCTCAATTATTGACAAGGACATGGTGTTCAAGAATTTAAATGACAGAACATATTTAGTCTGAGTTTGGAAATCCAGAGACAGGAAGCAAAATTGATGAGATCTTACTACTACTACGCTTTACTCATGATATCCATGCATCTTACCCTTATATTTCATAAATAGAAATGGGAATCAGCAAGAGAAACTATTAGCATCAAACAGGAATCAAGAAGTACCTGAAGAGTTAAAGCACTGGTATGATTTGTGACCAAAAAATTGGTCAAATTTACAAAATACGCCAGCCCAGAATTGAAGAGCAGCAACCAAATAATTGTTAGATCGTCTCTTGCTAATGCCAACGTTGCACCGACAACATTTTCCTCCATACAAAGAGTTACAGGAAGTAATAATACAACAGCTATAGGAGCCATGTACAGGAGCAGATTCATAGAATTCAGTTTTTCCCTTCAATAAGAAAGAAAAAAGTTTCAGAATATCCATATTTACTCCTTGTACAAGAATAGACATGAAAGAACGCCTTCAATATGAAGAGCATAGGAATCTTACCCTTCAGAAGAAAGCAAAATCCCCTGAACCACTGTTTTGAGTGCCCTTGCAGCTGTTGCACCAACACACATGATAAATCCAAACAAATGGAAACTAGGCTCACTCTGACAGAAACAAGATAAAAACAATATATCAGACACAACATTTAATTTCAAGAATCAAAGGAGTTTGATCAATTCTAGCCAGAACATATCTCAACAACAGTTCTTTATCTAATACAGAAAACCCGCCAAATCGTTTTAAACTTGCATTCAAGAATCCGGGCCAATCAAAATAGTCTATAACAAGAAAAATGCATAGTAGTTGATCAAGAAAACAGCTCTTCAATCTTCATCAATGGCAAGAAATAAACCAGTAAAGAAACAACAAAAAAACGATGAGAAAAAGAGAAATCAAACATACCCCAGTAGCAATAATGACTCCAGCAACCACGGGAATCAAAGTCACGTAAGTCAACCACGCTTCCCGATTTAAAGTCATTAGGTAGGCGAATACGGCCGTAAAGAAGGGCGTGGTGGCGCCAATCGCCTGGTTGAAGCTAACGGGCAAGTACTTGAGCGAAATATTGCCACTAACAACCGAAGCGCAGAAAATCAAGCTGAGAGCGGAGATCTTCATGAACTGAACCCTAGATTTTACAGTATGCACCGGCGCCATCTTCATCCAGACAATCGCAATGTAGCTCAGCAACGAGCAAGCCGTCATGTGGCACATAGTCAAGAAAATCGGGTACTTGAAGCCGTAATTGCTCAACAAATACTTATTCAGTAGCAAAACACCAATGTTGGACGAATACCACGCTGCTACCAGCCCCATCGTGGACACCCGGCCCCATGATTTCATCGCTGACATCTTCAAACTCTACACGAATTGATCGCTGAAGTGGGTTTGGGCAGAACTTTGAAGGGATCAATTGGGGTTGATGGGCAGAGAGAAAAAGGAGGGATTTAAGCTACATCTGCGGAATTCAACGAATCTGATCTCCCATAAACTCATAGAAGAAAAAACGGTGAAGGAAATGTGGGATTATTCTTGGAAAGCAAAGCCACAGAGACGTGGAATTGCTGATATACAGAGCACACAGCATCACTGATATACAAGAAGATAGTTGCCATATATACAAGGGCTTGTGTGCGTGTGCATGGACTGTGTGTGTTGGAGTTTTGATCGAGAGGACGACCGACGCGAATTTGTTTGCAGATGAACGCGGGGAATTCAATTTAGGGATAATTACATTTACGCACTTTAATTTCTGATTTACTTATATAAATAATTATGATTCTTTAATTAATTATCGATATAGTTTTTAGAAACGTGAACGTCATTTATACTAATTATTCATATTTTTTAGAAAATTATACGTACATCTCCAAAAAAGTGAACATTATTACGTAAACTAGACTTTCTTTTTTGCTGTCAAGAATGATTTCTATAAGGGTAAATGACAACTACTTTTTCTGATATTTGACATAATTAGAAATACCCTTATGAGATTTGTAACCGTCTAATAAATTATCCATTTTCATCTATTTTTATGGGTGAATTGACCAACCCCTATGCACTGAATTATTTTTATTTAATTCTTAAAATTTTTTGGACTACAATGTGAAGAGAGGGGTTTCTTAAGTTTTTTACACAGAGGAGCAATAATGCAATTTGCATCGACAGATTTTTTTTACAATTTTAATAAAAAAATTTAAGGGCAAAATGGTCAATTTCAGGCTTTGGATAAAAATTACAAACCTCAGGGGAGTATTTGTAACTTTTTGAAAAATAAGGAGTATTTGTAATTATGCCAAACCTCATGAGAGGTGACTATAATTTACCCTTTTTATAATTATGTCAAAAATGGGGTAATTTGTATAAGTAGACTATAAATTAGACGGTATAAATATAATTATTCTTTAATTTTATTATAGTAAAAGGGGTTAATTGCATTTTACCCCCTCAACTGTATCATATGTTAGATTCATCCCCTTGAGATAACAAATATAATATTAATATTGATCCCTCTAGAATTAAAAATTTAGACAAAATTGTCCTTAATAGATATACACACACCCATATATTAATTCAAGTCTTTCGCGATTAGAAAATATATTATAATTACAATAAAGGAAAGGTGATTTTGTAACTTATTTAATTCGATTTTAATGACTAAAAACTAAGTAATAAATTAGTATAATAAATGCACAAATTTTTTTTGATTTAAAGGCTATTATTAATTTTTGGTCTTAAAATTAAATAATCAACTATTTTAATCTTGTCATTAAGGTAAATGTGAAGAAATACATCTTCATTTTCAGACATAATTCTTTTGGAAAAAATAAAACAAAATTATATTTATTTTTAATACATAAATGTCAAATTTGATTATATATATTTGGTCAATTGTTTTGAAAAATATATTTAAATTAATAGAAGTGTAGTTATTCATTTTTTTCCAAGAGAGCGGAATCTCATTTGGTTAGTTAGTTAATAATTCATATTGTAAGCTCAAATAAGAAAAATAAAATCTTCATATTTAGAATTAGTTATGTGGTTATTATACTAATTTATTATTTTAATTTAAATTTGAAATGCTTTAGTTATTAATTATGTTTTCTATATTTCGACTAAATAAATATATTATTTTTTCACTGAATGTTGATTTGAAGTGGAAAAGACTAAAAAAATATGTAACACTCCCTACCGTATGACACCTAGTTACCACTAATTAATCTCAATGTAACACTCCCTACAGTACGACATCTAGTTACTACTAATTAATTTTTCATTTTTTTTTCTCAACTCATTCCATAACGTAATATATATTATGTTTTACCAATGTAACAAATAGATATATATATATATATATACGACATTAGATCATAAACATAGCCAAAACCTTATATTTAATTCCCACCGCAGTACATAACTTAAGAAAAAGATAACCAACGTCCATCTATCCAAAATCTTACAACAAGCTCTACAATACTAGGATGTTTTAATTACATAGCCCAAAAACTTCCACCTCCGATGTCACGGCTAAACCACCTATTCAGTGTCACGGCACGACTCAAGATCCAATGGTTTAATCCGTGCGACCTATATCCTGAAACGTGTGTGTGGCAAGGAATGAGCTGCCTACTCAATAAGTATAGCCTTTCGATCTATATATAAGTATACAAGCAACCAATCAAGTATAAAGCAATTATACCAACACAACCAACATGCGAAATATATTACAACAGATAAGAAATCACATAGCTACAATAAGATATTAACTCACGACATAATAGAGGCATTTTACTTGTTTCCTTAGGGCCCTGCTTATCCAACCTGGAGTGCATCACTCAATGAGCTTAGCCGGCTATCACCATCATCATCATCTCAATCACAATACTCCTTCCACTCTCTTTTCTTTTCTGATATCACACAACACACAGCTCGTGTGTATCTCATCCTCATTGATATCACACAGCACACAGCTCGTGTGTATCCCATCCTCACTGATATCACACATCACACAGCTCGTTTGTATCCCATCATCTCTATTGATCAATGACAGCACACAACTCGTCATCGATCGTATCATTGTAAGCCATTGAGTATGCTCTCCAGTTAGTTAAGCTATCATTTTATTTTAATCATTCACTCGTCAATACCATTCCTATTTGATTTCATATCACAATCAATTATACAACCCCACAATCATTCAGCCAACATCCGTGCAGCACAATCACACTTTAGCACATAATAGCAATTCCACAGATATAACGATCATTTTAATCACAATCAACATCCATGATCAAGTATATAAACAATCTATATTTATATCCAATATCTCAATATATATATATATATATATATATCCAACATTCAACATAAATACTCACATAAACAATTCATACTCATATCCTCATAATTATATATATATATATCCAAAATTCAAAATAGAGTTCTCACATAAGTATATATATATATATATCCAACAATTTATATTTATATTCATATAAATATATATAAACCAATTAGCTATACTTATCTCAAATTTCAAAATGATCTGTCAACACGAAAAGCTGGTCAACCCTCCACTCTATTGTCACGTCCTATAATAAATTATAATTTATACAATCAATAACTCATACGTAAATTCTAATTAAGATATTATATAATATTCACATAGTTCTATTTATACAGAAATCCAACCCTCCGTTCTATTTTATTTTAGATAACTTAACTTTCTACACTTCTTAAATATACTTTTAATTAATCAACTAACTTATACAAATTCATTCTATAAAACCCTCATATCATTATAACTACCGGTGTTAATAATATTCCTAACTTAAATTATTATAAAAATCTTATAATTTCTTAAATAAACTTTTTAATAATATTTCTATTAATTCCATCAATTCCTCACTATTATATAATATGATTAAACACCAATATGATATATATATATATATATATAATTAAGTATTTTAATCAATACACCCAATGAAATTGAATACATTAACTACAGTAGTGATTAAATCTAGCAAATATAGTAATTTAGTTACCCAATTATAGCAATCTTAAATCAAATGTGATATTTAATTCAACACTAGTTTAGCTAGTCAAACTCATAAATTTTTTCGATTAAATAGTAAATCGGTCAATATAAACTATATTTAGTAAATGGACTAATTACATAATATAATTATATAAATTAATATAAATTAAAAACTAAAAATCTCCATACCCATTTCTTCCCGAGAATGTGTTTGGTAATGATATTGAAAAGTTGAAAAGAATGTGTGTGTGCTATGAGAATGTGGCTTATGTGTTGGGTACATATATATATATATATGTTTATTAAACAATTGAGGAGGTGGTGGGGTGATTCCCTCCCCACTTTCTATATACATGTAATATTATTATTATTATTATTATTGTTATTATTATTATTTATTATAATTCGCTCCCAAATATTATAATGAGTTCCCATTTATTCCGTTCAAGTTTTATCATGTTTCATTTTCAATTTATAATTTATTTATAATTAAATCAAATTTTCTTAATAATTACTAAGTAAAATCTCAATTATTCATAAAATTTTACGAACGTCACAAAATATGTCGGGAATAGAATAAATAAAATATTTTATCCAAATTTATTAATTTAGGGGGTAAATTAAATGAGACTTAAAATATAGCCAAATGGGGGTAAGTGTTAAAAATTGATCGACATGCTATAAGTAACATATCTTTATAAGCTGAGCAATACGTTGGTTCATTATCTCAATAAAAGTACATATATGATTACATCATTGTCTCAATAAATTGAGCAATACGTTCAGTTCAATTAATAAATCATTATAACTAAGATCGAACAATAAAAAAATTGCAATAAACTCGCATAAACAATACCCGAAGATCAGATGGAACTCGAACTCATATATTTGAATTTGTACATATAACCTCAATTTTATCCACTAGACTAAAACATCATGGGTTCTCCAACTTTTGTTTGAGACACTTGTCCAGTAATAATCATACCGTTGGAGTTATTTTATAAGTGTAGAATTTGTTCATCATTAGCAACACGTGTTTTCCGCCCCCGTCCCCAAAAAAAGTATCGATGTAAATTATAATTATAATTTTAAATGGTTTATCTTTGTAATTTTGCAAACTACAGACATGTTTGTATAATTAAATCTAATATTAAAAAATATGATGTAATTTACTATATAAAATAGTGCATGTTAACCTCATATTACTACTTCTAAACTTTATTTAGTGAAAATGTAATATTCCCTTTTTTTGTTTAAAAAAAAATTAGATTGAAATGATGAGCCGGATATGAAAGAAACCTACATGTGGTGGGCTTTTTGCCGAAGGATTGCTATATTATTTGTTTATGGGTATAATTATATTAATATATCATATCTAAATATACAAATACTTTATATTTTTTATAAAATTATAAGTATATCTTTTGAGGTTGTAGTTGTAATTATAAAAGCACTTTTTATTCAGTGCAAAAGTTTACAAAAATACCCCATAAATTACATTACACTAACATCCTCAGAGGATGAGTCTATAATTTTATAAAAAAATATTAGTATATTTGTGTATTTAAACTTAATTTCAAAATTGTAATTTGCCCTTTGTTTATCACACAGTGCTTGGCACATCGATTTAAAGAAAAGTGGAATTATGTTGAGTTTCTTGATTAAAAATGAATAATTAATGTTTAATAAAATTAATACAAACATCACATCGTATCTAATTAATGCAGTTCTCCATGCTGGTATATTTGGATCAATAGATTTGAATTATGGATTTTAAGTCCCTAATAATAAATCATTTTTGGATTCGTTAGATAATTCTAAATTCGAAGAATTTCAAATCATTCAACTCTAATTTTAAACTCTCATATAGTGATAAATTTTAAAAAAATATGATAAATCAATACTATCTACCACAATCAACCAAAATCAAAACAAAACTTAAGCTTTTGTTATAGTTAATCCACATTCGCCTTAATATCATGGTATTTAGCTATTACTAATTTTATGGCCTCGCATGAAAATCGATGAGTAATAGTTATTGTGTGAGCATGATAAATTAGTATCACTATAAATTTTACTTTTGATCGTGGCAATTAATAGTGACAAAATTTTATATTTTTTTAATATATATAATATTAAATTTAATAAAAAAATAACATTATTTGATACTAGAAGATAGAAACTACAAAAGTATGTCACAAAAGCCTTGAGTCATCCTTAATTCTTGGAAGCAACATTTGCATTTCAAGTAGTAGTGGTGACTTGTTATACACAACAATCATATTACCTAGAGGACAAGTAAAGCCCTACGTACTAAAATGGTCACTTCTATGTGGGCAAATTGTATAAATTTATGTTGTATTTTAAAAATTCAGTTAAAAATTCGATTATGTTTATAAAATAAGTAAAAAGTTCTCTTTGTTTTCTTAAATGTAGCTCACTTGTCTTTCTTTGTTAAGTTCACCTAGGTCACCAAACCCGTGTTCCTGTCGCCTCCTTATGTGAGGGTGGCGGGAAGAGATCAATTGGGGGCAGGGTTTGGTGTCGGGGTAGAGGGGATTAAGTTTGATAAAATTTATCCTTTTAAAATAATAATCTTATTTTTTTAATATAATTTATTAAAATATGCTTAAGTTAGATAATAATTTAAATTAGTTAATATTATATAATTGTTATAATTGATTAATGTGTATATTGCTATAGGTATTTAAGTTTTAAGAGTGAATTTAGTATATTAATTTATGTATTGTTGTTTAATTTAAATTATAATTTTTTTTAAAAATTTTATATATGGTGTTTTGATATTTAAATAAATATATTTAATAATAGAATTAATTTTTTTAAGAGGGAGGAAAATGCAAAAAAAAAAAAAAAAAAAAAAAAAAACAACATTCAAAGCAAGCTTAAAACAAGTCAATTTGGCCATGTTTTATTATACTAGTAGGAACCACTTGCGTTGCATGTGATGCTTATTATCTCGACAAAATAATTATATTATTTAAAAGTATTAATTAAAAAAAATATAAGGTATTTCATAAATTTAAAAACATTACTTTGAAATGTAATAAGTACTTTATAAATGAAAAGATTTTATTCATTAAGTTTAATAAATTTAAACTTTTAAAACTATTGTAAAAGCTGTCTATTCAATGAAAATTCAAAAAGCTAAATAACAAAATAACGCAAAAAATTGTTATGTAAAGACATGGTTCCGTTATTCATTTGGTTGTTCGATTTTATTGGCAGGAGAAGTCCTCTTACTTGATTTCATGAATTTTTAGGGTTTTATCGATGAACTTATTAATTCTCTCTCTCTCTATATATATATATATACTCTTGACGTTTGAATTTAAAAGTCATCTTTTTTATTCATAATTTACTATTTTCGTCGCATTTTCAAAATAGCGCATCATTTTTCTTATCATTTTGATGTATTGACACGAAGAGATGCACATGTGCACGTGTGTGCCAGAAAACATTTATGAAAGTCAATAACTCTTCTTATTGACAAATCCACAAATGCATATTGTGCGAAAATATTTACACTCTTGTGTGACGAAATGGAGAAGATGATTCATCAATTCATGGCGAAAAATAACAAATGGACAACACAATGAAAATCTGGTATTTAAGCCCAATAGACGTGAGCCCAAACTACTATAGCCCTATTCATGTCTATAAATAAGAGCCTTTGCCATACCACAAGTCATTAGATTCGACATTCAACACAAGAAACAACAAATCGAAAGATCTCAGTCCAAAACCTCTTTGCCATGATGAAGCCCTGCAACTTTGGAGGTTCCACGTTTTCCTCGATATCAAATCTTCAAGCCTTGATACCAAATTTAAAGCCTTTGAATCGATATTCGAAGAGAATAATCAGGGAATTATCTTTTTTATGAAGATTGTATCCAATTTCTATTTAAATCAATAAATCTCATTTATCCAGATTTTTCTTGCATTGTAATTAGTGTTTGCAAACATAAAATTTTGTGTGAACACCTTTCATCCATTTATTCCCTCTATTTTACCTTACTCAATTGCACTTTAGTAGAAAGTATTATTTTTATAAAATTATAATATATATATATATATCGGATTTGCTCACACATCAAATGTGCATTTTCAACTAAGTATATGCTGTAGTTGAAGATAGTCACCTTGTTGTCTTGGTTTACCTGTCAATTCTTTTTTTCCCATTTCTTCTCTCTCCATCCAAATCAATCTTCTCTAACCTTCTCATGTTCTCACTATTTTTTTTCTATCTATTTTAAATATAATATTTAAATTATTTTTCACACACATTGGAGTGTGTCATGTATATGTTTCCATGGGGAAATTAAGATATTACTCAAATGAACAGTTCGGTGTTAACATTGCGAGGATAGCTCAGTTGGGAGAGCGTCAGACTGAAGATCTGAAGGTCACGTGTTCGATCCACGTTCATCGCATTTATGACTTTTGCTTTTCCTTTTTCGCTCTCTCAATCTGTTGATTGCTGATGGATTCATCAACGGTTGAGATTAGAAATTGGGGTGGACAAGTCCGTCTGTGTTCGGCCCAGCAATCAATTTTTATTCCAAATTTTATTTTATACTAATAATTGTGGCATGTCATTTTTGCATATAATAAATTATTATTTTTTATTTTAAAATATATTATAAATAAATTAAAATATATAACTAACACATCACATTAAAAAAATAAAAAGAAATATTAATTAATCAATTAATATAAAATTTAAAAAATTGAATAAAATAGTTATCATATCAATTGAGAGTTATTTTTGGTATTACAAAAAAGTAGTGCTGCGGTATCATTAACCGCTATTTGTGAGTAAAAAAAGAATTTCTTTTATATAATAGTATAAATATACATACCATCTGTATAAAATTACATCATTTATATTATTTAAAAAAAAATTATATACATGACACGTATGTATTAAATGAAATAGAAAAAGCAAGATTTGCCTGGCGTATTTCTTGAAATCAGCAATTTGTGTATAGTTGGATTTGCAGTTTGAAATTACAGAGCGCCATGAACACTTATGCCAATATTACAATCTAAATCGATGTAAAAGAAGAATTTGTTCTAAAACTACTGAGCTTCACTAACAATTCAGCTGCACCTTGATGAATATGGATATTACAATTGAGATGCAATGGAGGTAGCAGACCATCAATGGATAGAAGGTTATAAATCAGCAAAAACGTGGTAAAAACTGGAATCTACGGCAATGAGCCTCAAGGCAGCAATCGCGGCTGCAAGAGACATGCAACCGAAGAAACACACGTTCAGCCAATGCCAATTCTTCTGCAACGAAGTAAGCTTGTGTTTCTTGGCAACGAGGTACATGTGGTTGGCAAGAATGAAGGTGAGAGGGAAGGTGCTGAGAGCCCCGGTGAGGCTCATGAAATCTCCCAAGAACGGCAACAATGCTGAGATAAACGTGGTTATCCCCAGGTAACTGCCTCTCACTAGAACTCTGAAAGACAGGTTACGTAGAGCTAGAGCGCTTCCTTTGATTCCGTACTTGGTGTCCAAATACTCGTACATTGGACTTGCAAAGATCTGAAACGAGCAGATGTTTCTGCAGTCAGTATGGCCGTGAAAAAGGTAATAACACCAATTAGAAGCATATTTCCTGAGGAACAAATAGATGACACTGCTGTAGAGATTCTCAACAAAATGAAGATTTAATGATGAGGATGATGATGATTACGTGCAAAGCAATGATTGTCTGCAAGAAAGCTGAAATGTTAGCCGCTGCCTTCAACCAAATGGGACCGTGGACGTTGTTGAGCAAGTAGGTTGATGCGTCGGATCCATAAGCCCAGTATCCAATAAAGGTAACTGCATACATTGGGACGACTCCAACTGTGAACTGAAAATACAGAGCTTTCATCATGTTCTCAACAACAGGCTGTCTCACTGTTGCCTGTCAAGAAGATGAACAGAATGTAAGTGATGATCAAGAAGCTACAATTACTAACAAATTATGAGTCAGAAAATTGCTTCATACTTAGCTTTATGGGATACGAAGCACGAAAATATTCAAGATCTAGTGAAGTACAAAGCGGATGAGAGATGACAATTGCTGATATTGTATTGAGCAATGTGGCCAATTTTCTCATACAACATCCACACAGGTAAAAATCGAGATGGAAAAGTACTTAATCAATTCAGTCACCGCTGTTAAGTCTATGCTAAAAGACACGAAAGTTGATTATTTTAGCACGGCCACTGTTTACTATGTAAATATATGCACAAACCATCTCATTTATTCAAAGACCACCGAGTTCTACTTCACCTGTATTTCCGGGAGCATTCCAGTATTGAAGGCAAAAACAAGATTTGCTGATGCACCAATAGTTGTGAAAATCCTGCTTGCTTTTGTTCCATGAATGTTGTAATCTCTGGGAGGAGCTTCAATGCCTGTGAAAATCCAATGATTTACTCAGAAAAAGTAACAGGAAATAAGTTGTGAAGCTGAGAATTATTGCACAACTATAATATACACAACTAGTAACGCTTACTTAGAGCAGCTTAGAGGCATAACAGATGAAAGATTACTGTTTTGATGGGTGAATTATTTGAAAAGAAAGGATGACATATATACTTTTATCTCGTAAAAAATGCACCTCTTCAATTCCATATTGACTAACATTAGCTATCATGAAATGAAGCTTTGCTTTCGATATCAGTTTAAATCAATCCATGAAAGCAGCAGAGCATTGTTTCTAGTTCTAGACATGTCTGATTATTCTTGATACTGGAAATTGTGCTTTTTCTTTCTTTCCCTAATTGATAGTGTATAGGTAGCAAAATAAACGTATGTCATGCGCTTGAAATTAAATCCAGACGTCAAATTTAAGTTGTCCAAACTCATCCAAGCACTTCCTCACTAAACCAGGTCCATGAAAAATACTTCACTATCTATAGAACAGGTATCTAGTACAAGTCAAAAGGGGTCGATAAGTTTTATGTACAAATAGGAAAGCAAAACCATAAAACTTTTGAGTCCTGCTAATCTATATAGAATGAGACTTCATCTGAAAAGAGCAGATATTGGCAAAGTTAGTTTTATTCAACACCGTGTTGTAGATATGCCTTTTAAATATTCAGTGAAGGTGGGATGAAAACAAAGACTTCAATTTAGAAGGGAATATGACTCATCTTCTTTTTAGTTAATAAGACCTAATAGTGTCCTTTGCAACCTAAATTTTGGTACCCAAGGAAGGAATACAGCAGGATGAACTACCCAAATGGAAATAATATCTTCAACGGAAATTTACAAGCAAATCTCAGGCTTAAGATTAAAATTTGGCACATTTCCTTACATGTTAACAAGGAAAAGAGGAGGCTGTACCATCTTTAAGTGCCAGAGCAAATGCTATGACAATGTACACAAGACTAAACAATGTTGAAAATGCCAACCAAACCCGCAGTGCTGATAAATGGGGTACGGCCACCGCAAAAAGACCACATGCAAGCCCTGCTATTGCAATGAAGTGTGGAAGTTTCACGACATTATCATCTCGAACAAGAACATACATAGCCTGCATATAATGTCAACATAATTAAAGGGTGAAGCCTTAAGATTTTTCATAGTAAGCTCAGTCGATTCCTTCCACAGTTTTTAGCCGACAGTAGTGTTATTCAAGAGTGTAGAGGTACTTGAGAAGTTGGCCGAAGCAATCATGGTACTGGAATTGAACCGCATGTGAAGAACAAGATCTCATAGAATGTTTGCCTATCTTACTGGGAATTAGATAAACAGGAATAGGATAAATGAGTATGTTACCTTAAGAGCATTGCCTGCCAAAATTATATATCCGACATTGATCATGAAGAGATTCACATACTGCAGTCCCCACGTAAGAGAATAAGCTTTTCTACCTACATCAAGATGCCAAGAACATCTCATTCAGCAAACCGATACACCAAAATGTTCTAACCAGCAAGAAATGGGGATTAGCTTCATCTCATAATTAATTGGATTCAACTTCTTTTCACACTCTTCTTTATGTGCTCTTACCGTATATAAATCCTGCAAGGTCTCTATATCTGATATGCCTCCTTCCTCCATATTCATGAAGCTTTGCGACTAAGGCATTTGCATACAAAGATATGGCGGTTGCTAAAATTAGTCCAACCACACCACCAATCCAACCCAAAGGAACCATGATAGCCCCAGAATATCCAAGTACATAGGCACTGTTTATCCCCGTAGTAAGAACAAATCCAACTTGAAACCATGAGTCTACATTCACACAACACGTAAAAAGTAAGCCCCAAATACTTGAAAAAACATAATAAATAATACATCACCAAACTCCCATATCACTGGAGTTACCACAATTCATGAACTTAAATTACTAACTGTGACGAAAAATTTTCTACTACATTTAGTGTATCACAATTTTCATTAGACGGCAGAAGGTGACGTTGGCCACCGGCTCACTAGAGAAATTCAATTCGTTCGACAAACATAGCATTCTAACTACTAGAATAGATCCCAAAGAATTCTATATGCATGAAACTATAATTATAGAGAACTAATTCAGAATCCAAAAGGTTTCACCAAACTGTTCATACCACAATTGGGAGTGTAAATGACGTCAAAAACAGAACACTATTTCTAATGAAAAAAAAAAAAAAAAGATTGATGAAGCAAATACTTGACTTCGAACTTCGTTCTATCAGTTAGCATAAAATCATTCTTTCACCTCATAATACAGCAAAATTCAAAACACAATCGAGGAACATAGGATAAAAGTAGCTCTGAACAGACAATAAAGTACCGATTCATCAAAAGAAAAAAAGAGTGAACCAAATCCAACCAACTTCCATAAAAAAATCCACCAAATTACAGAAACAGAAACGAAACAGGAAAAAAGTAGTGAAATTAAAACAGGAAACAAACAATAAAAAGAACCTTGACTAATCTGATGGGCAGTGTCTGGAATTTCAACGAACAAATGATCATCAGAACAGAGCCTTTCACCAGAGGTCCCGGCGACATCTGGGCCTCCCGTTTCTGGCACCCCTCTCCCCAAAAGCACCGATCTGACCTCCTCTTCCCAACCCAGATTGTGTTTACACCCTGAAAACACCATTGAATTCCCAGAGCAGAGTATAAACTTCAGATATTTCTTTATACACACTCACACAGTGGTGGGTGTGTGCCTGCCTTTCTCCAGTTTGGCGCGATCTTCCATAAATATGGTTAAGGGGTTGGGATTGGTTCAGCCTCAATGATTGAGTGTCCCAAGCGCAACACTAAAAATTCATCTGAATTTGATTTAGTTCAATTTTAAAACTTAAATTTGAATAATAATTTTTTTTTTAAACTTTTGAGTTTAGCACACATTGGATGCGATTAGTGTAAAATAATAAAATATATTTAAAATTATTAAATTATTGAATTTGATTCGTGTTTAATTTTATTAAAGTTTCATTTGAACATTATTATATCGGTAAAAATCAAATTTAAATATAATATTTAAATCTTGTTAATATTCAAATAAAATTAAATAATAATACACGAATTATTTATTGAACCATTAAGTAATTATGGCACTGATCTTGCCACGTGAGGTTTAACCCATGTTCGGGTTTTACCATTGGCTATTCGTAGCCGCAATTACGCTCAAATACTAATTTATAAATTTTTAAAAATATTTTTTAAAATACTTGAGATCTTATAACATATTACAGAGCATTTGGTTAATATTTTAAAAAATGAATTTATAAGTTTTAACATAAGGCATTTATGGGTATTTTAGTTACTAAAAAGATTTGTTTGATTTACAATAAATTAATCGGGATGAATATGGATTTTCATTCAATTTTTTTTCGTTAATATCAACAAATTTGATAAATTTTAACTAATATAATGATTTATTTTTTAAACAGAAACAAAAATTAGGGGTATTAGATGTAATTTTCCAAACTACAGATAGTTTACGTATAATCACACGAAACCTTCGAGGAGAACGATAGAATTAACAATATACAAAATAAAAATAAAAATGAAGAGTGCTTTTCAAGAAGAAAGAGTTCGAACCCCACAAATGCGTGAGTTGATAGTCTACTGCATAGTACGTATTTTGTTTGTATAATGTAATAATAAGATACTGTTTAGATTTAATTCATGTAATATTGTTGATTATGATATGATATTATATTTTTTTTTATTAAATATTGATATTCGACAAGATTAATTATAATTAATTTAATTTTTTTAATTAATAATATTTATCGTTTTCATTTTTAAACAATAATAAGATTCGTTGGGTCATGATTGATAAGGTATTTTGGGTGTGATTCTGATGAGAGCAGAGGGAATTTGATGGACAAGTTGTCTTCCAACAAATACTATAATAATGCATGTTGCCAACCATTACTGTCATCAATTTTTCAAAAGATGAACCATCAAGTGGCCTTCAAGACAATTCTAAATTTATTTCTCAATTTCATTTTTTTTTTTTTTGAAAAATGCATAAATTATACTATTATTTCACTTAACGAACTCACAAAACCCAAATTGATTGTGAATTTTAATTTTATAAGACCCACTTCATTAGCTAATTTATTTGGTAATTTACCCAAAAAATTATGATGTCAACGGTTCTCCTAACAAGTATGATGGGAAACAATTTTGAACTCTATATATTCCTAAAGAACTTTAAAGAGATATAGAAATGAATTTATTAATTTGTCAACAAAATATTTATAAAACAATTAAACTTTAAGGAAAATACTCAACATAATTGTGTGCTAGTATTTTGGTCTGAGGCTACTGAACTTCGTAAGTTGATTTCTGGCAAAATATGGGTGAATTATACTTTTGGTCCCTATACTTCCACTAAATTGATTTTGGTCCCTAATCTTTTCGGAGCACGATTTTGATCCATAATCTTTATAAATTATTATATTTTTTGTCGAACCGTTACGTTAGGTTTAGCATTAACTTAGTTGGAGAATATGGCCGTGTTACTCAACATGGCCAAATTGAGTTCTTCACTGCCGAGTTGGCAGTTTTGCATGGGCAAAAACACAGCTTGGCCGGGTTAGAGAACATTGTGTTCCAGAGTTTACACATTCGTGTTATTTCTGAGGGAAAGTTGGGTGCTCTTCCCGTCATTTAACATCTATAAATGAGCGCGTGCCATACTTTTTAGGTATTTTTGTTTTATTTTGGTGTGCTTTTGCTGAGAAAAAAAAAAAAATGAGTACAAAATCTTCCAACAAGTCTACAACAAAATCATGAAATTTAAGAGAAAATCAAAATGCCCCAAATTCGAGCCCTAAGTTTTTTCAGATGAAGCTCGAAAGCCTACACTATATCTTCACAAAAAAAAAAAAAAAAAACCGAAAATCTAATTTTTCGTAAAGGACGAGAGAGTAGCGTAATTTGGAGTGAACTCTAGAGCATGCTCGCTCCTCCTCGCCACCATTCTGGCACAACTTTGCACTGGTGCCTCGTCAAAAGTTTTAGATTAATCTTCAAAAAAAGCCGGTTCCAAGTAGATTTCGAATGTTTAATATTTGTTGGTGCAATTTTTTTAGTCGAAATGGAGGAATTTGTGGGTGAGAAGTGAAGATAAGATAACAGAAGTGAAGGAGGGAAATGGATGAAATGAAGGAGACCCGACTTGACCATGTAAAAACTGCCACAGGACAATGAAAAACACGGTCTGGTCATGTTGAGCAACACGATTGTATTCTCCAATTCTGTTAAATTTAATCCCAATATCAACGGTTGATCAAAAATCTAATAGTTTGTAAAATTAAGGACCAAAATCGTGTCTAAAAAAATTGGACACCAAAATCAATTTAGTTGCAAAATATTGGGACCGAAAGTGTAATACACCAAAAATGCTGTGAGTCAACATATCACAAGAGGATGAAGCCTTTAGGCGCTTTATTTGGATGCATCCTAACTAGATGCATTAGGCCAAATTTGATATAAACAATCTCAAGGGTGGGAAAATTGTAATTTTCACCCTATATTTATACGCATGACATATTTAATTTTTTGAAATTGACAATGACAATTAAGAACAATAATTAAAATAGACTTGCATATTGAGGATAAATTATACTGAATTCTATAGAAATGGTCATAATGAGTTGTTACCTACGATTCTTTGAAGTACACATCAGTTTATTCCGCAAAAAAATAAAAAAAAATCCCAAATTATATTAGTCATGTGAGGTCACATATGCTAATTTCCATCGAAATTTATCCTCATATCTGAGTTCTTCCAAGTGTTGTTATTAATTATCAATTTTAATTTTGAAATGATTAAAATATCACTATCTGAAATTACGAGAAAAAAATTGTAAATTTTTCCACGAAGAGGGGGATAAGTTTCCGAATTTAGAAAAGAAGAAAAAGTAGTCTTTGGTGGATGAGTTCAAATGCACGTCGATTATTAATTGCAAATGAGAAATTTTAGCGACTTGTAGCCCTTAAGACATTCTTTAATAAAGTGTCTTTTCAAGACAAATCGGAGCCCCTCGTCCGGAGGCTAATGATAGTGTTACACATTTTCCTGACTAACGAGATGTATTTTGAAAGACAAAACCATAATGATCATTGAAGGAAAGTAAATAATACCTCATGTAGTGGAACATCAATCGCGATGCACATCACATAATAGATATAGAAACATAACCAACTTTTTCCTCAATGACAAGATATTGGTTACAACATCGGACCTGTAGAACATAGGTTGGCAGTCTTGCCGCCTTTGAACAAGTTATTGTTTGTCTTTCACTTCATTTTCATATACCATAAAGTTCATTATGATCTAGTGCCATTTTTCCCCCCCTGAATTAATCTATTTTTTTTTGTCTCTCACTAGTTTTATTGAATTGCTCGTCACATTTTAAGTTTTAATTATGAGAATTTTGTTGCATATGTTACCGAGTGTTTGTTGGAGTGCGAGGGGTCCATTCTTCTCGTATTCTTCTATATACATTCACAATCTGACTATATTGATTCCAAAAGTTTCTAATCCCTAACGGTGTGGTCATATCCCCGAACTAGACTAGTAATTGATCGCTGTTGGAAGATCGAACTAGTTTGATCCCATCTCCAAGCATCATTTCGTTCATCCAACCAATTATCCGAATAACGAACAAGTTTATAGAAACATGAAATCACAAAACATTGTTTGAAGCTACTTAATTTTCACTAAATGAACATTGACTATAGTAGAATAGATGAACAAGGACATATTGATCTAGACAACTATGGTGAAATTACACTTTTAGGTTAACAAGATAGAGGATTCAATAATTTTAGTTTTATACATTATGGTATTTTAAAATAATCCCTAAATTAACAAAAACTCGACTTAGTCTCATAAATCCCGTATAATATATGATTAAAAGTGTTGAATTTTTTTAATTTTGAGACAATTTTAAATATCTCACAAAACATAGTACTAGATGAGTTAAATCTGCTAACTATATTATGCAATTAAAAGTGTAATTTTGCCAAACAGCTACCGTGCACAGGCGGCCGGCCGCCGATTTTCCTGGTCAGGCCGTAGACCAATTCATCCTTATTCTTCCATTATTCGCCTTCCATGAAATTCAGCTACGATGTGCTTACTGTTCTTGAATAAACTTCGTCACGTCTCTAAACAACAAATCATATCCAGGCACTTCTGGGAACGCATAGAAACCATGAAATGCGTTAGGATATTCGATCACTTCCACTTTTTTCCCACAGTTTTTCAACCACTGAACATATAGCTCCTGCCAATCTCGCAGTGGATCATAACCTCCCGTGATCACCAAAACCTTCGGGAATTCTACATTCTTCAGGTCCGTCGTGGCGGCCGATCCTCCGTCCCCAAAAACGTGCGCTGCCGGATGGTTTCTGTCAGCGCCCTCCGGCAGAAAACACCTCCACATCCAGTCTGTACGCTCCACGCTGAGCATAGGCGTACTCGTCAGCCTCAGTTCTGATTCCGTCCGCTCCTCTCCTCCGAAAAAGGGCTGCAGCCCGACAAGTCCGACTATCTTTACTCTGTCGAGTTCACGACGACGATCCCGGCAAGCTCTGAACGTCACGTGATGGGCTATGTTGCCGCCGGCGCTGTCTCCAGCAATGAAACATTTGTTTAGGTCAGTGGTGGCGGGCAGAACAGCGTAGTTTTGTACGTTAATGAATTTCAGGGCATCAAAGCCGTCCTCGTATTGACAAGGGTAGCGGTGCTCAGGGGCCAGTCGGTAGTTCACGGAGGTGACGACGGCCGACGCTTCTGCCGCTAGGCGGCTGCAAAGATCGTCGAAGCTCTTGGAGTCAGGGCCGAAATTAGTGAACCCTCCTCCGTGAAAGTAGACGATCAAGGGCAGTAGTTTATCCGAACGACCTCCGTCGGTAGGGACGAAAAGGCGGAACCACAAGTCCCGGGAGGGGTCGATGGGGACGTCGGAGGTGGAGACACGAGTGCCTTTGATGAGCTTGGTGGCCGGAGCTGATGCTTTGATGTCTATGAGGCGGAGGACACGGCGGTTGATCGTCCCATCACGGCGGATGTAGACATGCCTAGCCAATGCTAATATCAGCAATTTTAATCTTGTTATGAATGGCAACTTATTAGATTGGAATTTTGTGCTGTTGTTGTCAGCCATGTCGTGGTTGATAATTCAGATAGTCTCTCCGTGTGTAGATATATACGAGCTGATTGTGGGAAAATTCTTAAATTGAATTTGGGTTAGTCGAATCAAATCAATTACAGAGTAAATATGATACATTTGTCACGTAATTAATTACTTTTTTCAAATTATACATCAATCACACGATAACTGTATTGCATTTGGGGTGACGAGAGAGAGATGGGAACATACATCGATCAGTTACGAGTATGGTGGAATTATTGATCTAATTACTCTTCCAGCTACCATGCACATGACTTGATCTAACTCATAATATTGGAAAGTGATGGATAACTCCTGCAGGCCTCTTGGCTACAGTTTATGTAGGTCATATGTGACTTGTCGATCATGCCAAAGGGAAACATACTTAGCCGAATGGACGGCTCCGCCATTTGGAAAATTTTTACCTGAACAAAATTTGATCCAACCAAACTAATCATAAAGTATGTATGATACATTTGTTATCATTGATTATTTTTCATAGACGATATACCAATCACACAGTAAGTGTATTGGACTTGCTATATGATTGATTTAAGTTTGGCCGAACCAGATGCAGGCTAGAATTTCTCTCTGCATTCCACTATGTTATCATGTATAAATGGGATAGTTGTACTTTTGATCCCTGGACCAAGTTAGAGAGCGATTGACTAAGTTTATAAGCTCTTCAAAACATCTTAAATGATGTTTGATAGTTTATAAGCTCTAAAAGATTATTTGGCAATTTTTTTTTGAAAAGTTTGTAAGATCCCAAAATAAGATATTTTGGATCTCAACTCTTTAAGAAAAAATTAACTTTCTCCAACTTTTTCCAAAACATCTTATAAACTCTATAAGATTAAGTTGTAATTACACAAACATATCCTTATTCTCTCTCTCTCTCTCTCTCTCTCTCTCTCTCTCATTGAGACACACAAATACATTTTCTCTCACTAAGATTTTAATGAATTTTATTGGTATTTAATTTTTCTTGCAATTGAAAAAGAGAAAATGCTCCATTACTTAATAATAAATTATTATTGTTAACAAAAATAAGATTGCTATTGATATTATATTTACTGACAAAATATAAATTCAAAACATTAAATATGACTAGAAATAGTCATTGCGTTAACAAAGAGAATATCAATTATATATCAATGTTAATATTTTACAAGCACGAATGTACATATATATTATTTTTATTCAAAATTTTACATGATAATTCATCAATTTTTTTTATTTCTGTAAAAAATAGTATTTATTATATTTTTATTTGAAGTTAAACTAATGTGTACAATTTTTATGAAAGTATTTTTAAAATATTAAAATACAAAATATGTTAAGAAATAACAACTTATTTGATTCCAATAATAACATTTATTTTTTGGCCATTTTAATAATAAAAAGACCTTATTACGCCAAACACTCTAACATTTTATAACATGCAAAAATATTAAAAACATCGTATGAGCTATAACATCTTATTTCATCCAAACACTTTAGGAGCTTATGTTTAAAATAAGATCCAACATCTTATAAGCTCCTAAAACATTTTATAAGATGTAGGAGCTTATAAGATATTTTGAAAAAGTTTAGCCAAATACCCTCTTAGTTACTAAACTATTTTTGGTACCCCATGTTTTGACCTCAATGGAAAACAAAATTGCAAGGAATCCAAAAAATGAAAAAAATTGGATCAATGTTCAACGGATCTGACCTAGCAAGAAAAAAAGTATTTTGTTTTGGTTCAGCCTGTCGTCACATAAGAAATAACGGACGATATAACTTTAGCAACGCTTTCCCCCTCGAATCTGTTGAAGGAAAGGGATAATGTGCAACTTCGAGTTGTCAATTATATCATTTATGAAAATGGTAAACAAACTCGAGGAATTTCTGATACTAATATTCAATTAGTTCGGACTTGTTTAGTATTGAATTGGGATCCAGATAAAAAAAAGTTCTTCTAGTCAAGAAGCCCGTGCTTCCTTTGTTGAAATAGGGGCAAATGGTTTAATTCGACATCTCCTAAGAATCGACTTGGTGTTTCATATATCGGAAAAAGGAATGATCCATCGGACTCAAGATTGTTCTCTGATAATCTTTCCGTGTGTGTAATATATACGAGTTGATTGGGGAAAAATTGTTATCCGAACTTGGTTTGACCGAACTAAACCAATTATAAAAGCAAGTATGATACACTTGTCATGTAATTAGGGCTTATTGCAATTTTGGTCCTATAAGTATAGGGGGTTGGCAATTTTAGTCCTCTAACTTTGGGTATGGCGATTTTGGTCCTGTATCTTTCAACTGTTCGCAGTTTTGGTCCTTTAGCCCATTTTATGACCATTTTGCCCTTTTGATGGAAAAAGCTCCATAGTCCATCACATGCTCTTAGTAAGGCCCAACATGCTTCCGAAATAAAATTAAGCCTCTATAAATTCATACCTGGTTTTGACCGCCTTGCCACCGGGTATTCCAAGTCCTCGTTTTTACGGCTCTTTTCCAACCACACTACCGCAGCAGATGGTTCGCAGGTACTTGGCTCCTTCAGCAACAAACAGCACAACCCTATTTCGTTTCCTACCTTAGGGTGTAAAAGTACTTCGAAATAGAGACTTAATAGAATTTTGGATAAACAAATTGAACAAAAGCCTTTATTTTATTGAAGAAATACTTGAAATACTACATAGATATCTTATACCTCTATCGGAGGAGAAAACTATTTAGCCTCTCATGGATAAGAGGACTTGACACGTTGGGGATAACCCCATACACTGGATATCTAATACTTAGAGAATTTAAAGACACGATTTATTTTTCTGAAGAGTTGGAGAAGTTTTTTTTTTTTGATGATCCCCATCTGCTTCCTAGCTCTCTATTTATAATAGTCCGTGGACTTCAAACCCGGACTTCAATCTTGTTTTTTGGGTGTCGTCACTGCGTTCGTCACCAACTTTGTCTTTCATCTTTCCAGCTGTGGTCATTATGCCTTGTCGGTCATGTGCTTGCCAGTTGGTGTCATTTGTCTTTCTGACTGTTGGCCTTTTTGTCTTCGTCTGCCGACAGTCTCCTTTTTGATTTTTTACATCTTGAGGGTTTTACCTCCCTTTGTAAAAATCCTTTCTTTTGCCCTTCTCTGGTCTTGGTTCGGGTTTATTTTGAGTTACCCGAATCTTTGTTCCGAACAAGGGCTTTTCCTGTTTTTCACAACAAGGGCATAAGTGGTTATGCCATTGTCCTACATGCATCATGTTGCATGCCTTCTTCCTTGTGTTCTCTGTTGCAGGCAACTTATTTTCCCATATAAACATTCTTTTCTTTTCAAACAAACTTTCTGCAAACTCAGTGCTTTTTCCTGTCATGGAGTTTAACAGGAATGATCCATTTAATTTATTGAAAAATATTTTAAATGGATATTTGACTTTATCCATCTCTGTGAGACAGACCCAGTATCCCCATGCTCTTCTGGTGGATATGTCATCTTCACTAAGGGAAGACACCAGGGGAGCCTCTCCTGTGGCAGCCTTGACTCGGTTGAATGCTACCATGTCTGGTCTCTGCAATTTGATGAAATGGAAAGCTGGGTGAGACCCTTTTCCTGCGATTTCTGGAGCTATGGAAATGAACTTGAGCTCCAAAATATCTCCTCGTTTAAGGTGGGGATTGTTTTGCCATGCGTCATATACCGCCCCACTAATCCATTCCGGAAGCTTTGAGATTTCCGGAAAGCTTGGTGACGTAGTATGAACTGAAGCAAGGGCTCCAAAATCATACCACTCTCGTACCTCTTCTGGTTTAGACCCTTCGATCATCCAGATTCTGTTATATTTTCCGGATGTGTCTACGATGGTCTTGCCTGGGCTTATACCTTTACGGGAAACAAGTTTTTTCCCATGATTTCTGATAATCCTGCCAAGCGGAAACAGAAGATAAAGCTTCGTTAGTATTAACCTTAGAGGTGCCCGTCATTGGCCTAAGGTTAATCTCTTCCTCTTTTACCCCAGAGGTGCTGGGTTGACTTGAATTATCAGGAGTTTGCACTTCCTGTAACTCAACTTTTGCCTGTTCACCAGAGTCTGGCGATGGCCTTGTGCAAGCAGTACTTAAATCTGCCGCTACAGGTTTAGAGCCCTGTTCTCTAATTGCAGGTTTAGAGCCCTGCTCTCTTAATTCTCGGGCTATCACCGAAGATGACGCCTTTCGAATTGGTTCCAGTAGGTCGTCCCATAACGAGCTTGCAGCAAGTTTGGTACTCCTGATGGCGCTCTGGACGGTGTCCAGATCAGCTCGTTGGACTTGGCCAGCTATTTGGGCTTTAATTGTTAGCTGTCCAAATCTCTTATCAATCTCCTCAAGGTTCTCCCTGAGGTGTCTGAGCCTGATGATGACGGAGTCTGCTTCAGCTGCCTCCATCTCTTGTTAAGAAATCTGCAAGAACATTTTTCATGAGATTTGATAATGACAATATCATAACAATAATATTGGCATTCTGCCTGCCACCTAATAATACGAGCTTTCTCAATCTTTGATTCAAGTTTATTTTTTAAGAAAGCCTTAACATTCGTATTATCAACTTTTAATGTAAATTCTTTGGCTAGTAAGAACAAAGGCCATTTTTTGAAAGCCTTCCAAACTGCAAAGAATTCCTTCTCGTTAATATGCCATAATTTGGCTTGTTGTTCGGTGAACAACCCTCCCGAGTATCTACATGGCTCTTCACCAGTAGCCGTTTTTCTCATGAGCACTGCTGCCCATCTGTAATCGTTGGCGTCCGTGTAAACTACCAACTCATCTTCGTCTTGGGGAATTGCAAGCTTTGGCAGGCTATTGCAAATCTGTTTTAACTCACGGACCCTTTGCGTATGTATTTCCTCCCATTTCCACTTTGAACTTTCTGTTTCTTTCAGGAGTGGACGGAAATCCTTTCTGTATTTTGCAAGGTCCTTGATAAAGATTCCTGCAAAATTGACAACTCCTAAGAAGCTTTGGAGTTGTTTCTTATCTTTAAGAGTGTCAGGAAAATTGCGAATCTTCTCTACAATGTGTTCCTGCAACTCAATACCTGCCTCGTCAATAAGAATTCCTAAAAATTCAATTTTATTGACAGCTATAATAGCTTTCTTTTCGGAGAGCACTAGTCCCTCCTTATGGCATGCATCGGAAAATATTTCAAGATGTCTAATATGATCCTGTATATTTTTAGATGCAATCAAGATATCGTCTATGTAAACAAACATAAACTCTAGATAGTCTTTGAAAAGATTATCCATCTTTCTCTGAAATATCTGGGGTGCATTGGCAAGTCCCATTGGAAGTACATTCCAGATATATTGTCCATGAGGTGTGGAAAATGCAGTATATTTCTTTGAGTCATTTTCCATCTTAATCTGATAGAATCCAGATTTGCAATCAAACTTAGAAAACACTTTAGCACCTTTAATGCAATCAATTAAGTGTTCTCTACTTGGGATATAATAACCATCAAATTGTAATATTCTATTGATGCCTTGATAGTTAATAACTAACCCGGGTTTACCTCTTTTTATCTCACCATGATTTCTTACCAGAAAACCAGGGCTACTATAGGCTGAGACTCCAGGCTCAATGAGTCTAAGATTGATATGCTCTTTGATGATCTCCTGCATATCTTTCTTATCCTCCATGTTCATTTGGATGGGCTTGTATCGGACATACTCGTACTTGCATTCCTCTTTGACCTTTAGAGTAGCCTCGATCTTGTTTTTATCCCACCATGCCAAAGGATTCTCACTGAAATTCCTTTGAATAAGTCTCTTGACATTCTCGAGAGAGAGTTTACTTTCTCCGTCCATGTCCATCGACCTGCATTCTTGTATAGCTTCCTTTAAGATCCTAAGATCTTCTTCCGAAGCATCATCAAAGCCCTGTTGCCTGAAAGACAAAAGAGCCTTACCAAATTTTCTTTTATCCTGCATTTTTGGATGGGTTAATTTGGCATCATCACCACGTTTGCTGCAAAAATTTATGGGCATTATCCTGTTAAATGCCTTTTCTCTTCGCAAAACCTGTATCTCGCTACCACAGTTAGTAGTAAAAATCAACAGATTTTTGTGGTTATCCTGGACATATTTTGCAAAGGTTTGGATGAAATTATTACCTAACAAAATATCTGCTCCTGTATCATGAAAGTAAATAGGAGGCGTTTTTACCTTGAACCAAGGTGTTCCAAATGCTCCTCCAATCATGATTTTTGCTTCTCGTATACCCTTATTGAGTACAAGAATTTTTTTGTGAAAAATCCCTTCCTGCAATAATGGGTAAGGGTTCCATAGCTTCGCTAGGGAATACACCAGGTTTTGCCGTGCAAATCCCTGATCCTGAGTCAATATAAGCTGCAAAATATTCTGACTTATATTGTTCATACAACATACCAACAGATATGTATATAGAAAAGGGGCTCGTCATTCAATTCTAATGGTATAACCATCCAAACTGAATTCCATACCATTACCTTTCCTTCCCCATGGTTTATGATCTTCAAGGAAATTTATTCCTAGAGTCATTATCCCATTTTCTCGTCCTGCAACACCTGTAACAATAATCTCATGGCCTGCTATTTCTAGCATACCTTCATATTTTCCCACAACAGGTTGTTGTAGATGGTATAAGTCATCACAGGGAAAACAATTTTCTGTTCTAGTGATGTCAAATATAACTTGGATTTGTTTCCAGCCTTCAGGGCACCTAAGTTTTACGTTATCCACCCTAATAGCTCGAGGCTTTAACAACTCGGGTTCCTTTCCCTTATAGGCCATAATCCTATCTTCTGAAAAGGACATCCTGCTACTAAATTCAGTTTTAGAACTAAGGGTTCGATCTAAAACCGGGTGATCTTTTATCAAGATATCAACACCACCTATTCTAGGTATTCTAATAGGATCCGGTGTCATTACCTTAGCGAATTCCTTGAAAATTCTAGGAATTTCAATATACTCTTTCCTAAGAAATAAATCAGAATGATGTGTGTTGGAAAGGGCGTAAGCTATTCTATATGTTATAGAATATGGTCTATTCCCATCTTTCATAAGATCCTTTCTTTTAAAATCCTGATGAAGGGTTTAAGACTCTACTGAAATCTTGGTCTGCCAGGTTGTATGCTATCCTAGGATGAATATCAAACATCAATTTTCCTGCATACAAATTTCCTATCATTGTCCCAAGACAACCATCTCTTAAGTTATTGATTCTTCTATCCATTATTGACAGATGTATTTCTGAATCAATTCCTTCCTTAAAAGTTGCTTTTATTACTACTTCAATAGCTCCTATATGGATCCATTTCATAGTAACCGCTACTTCCTCTCTAAGTTTACTTAATTCTTCAAGAATTTCTTCTTTAGGAATAAGCTGCATTTCCATAACATTACCAGTAAGTTCCATAGGAATTGCAAACTCACCTGAACTTACTTTGTAGATGATATGATGTTTCCTCTGGTTTAGTCCTATCTGGTTAAGGACTCTTCCGATTCCTCCAATCCTAAATCCGTCATATGGGCTGAGATTAGAGTCTTGTCTCATGATTCTTTCCATGGTTTTGTTTGATACCGTCAACTTTGAAAAGAATCCTGATAGGCTATCTGAGGTTTGGAGCCTATCTCCTTCGTTGTAATTACTCTGATTCGGTTGAAGATCCATCCGAATCACTTTCTATTTCTTCCTCGTAGATGCTTTCATCTGAGGGAAGATCTTCGAATTGGTAGATTGGTACCAAATCACCATAGTAGACTGCATCTAGGATGTCGTTTGTGGCTTCAAACTGGCGTAATTCACCACGTTTCTGCGGGCAATCTGGGGAGATATGTCCCTTTGCTCCGCACGTCCAGCAGTTGCAATCCTTAAAACTTTCATTAGCTCGGGTATGGGCTCTTCTGAAAGTTCTTCTTGTACGGGTTCGTCCTGTGGATTTCGCCTCTGATCGTCTAGATCCTTGGGATGAAACCCTTGTTGGTCCTGTTTTCTGTCCAGATTTGTATGATCTGACTTTTGATTTAGACCACCATGATCTTCTTCTAAAAGAGGATTTTCTGGAACTCCTGGAATAAGAGTCACCACCTTGCTTTCTCCTCTTCTTTTGCTCGCTTGATTCCCCTATAATAGTTGGAAAATCGTTATTATCACAACAGAGAGAGGTTCTTTTGATTTTACCTCTCAGTCTCTTCATGTTCTTTTGGACGGATGCTTGGTAACACCAATCCTTCAGTTTGTCTTTAAGAAAAGACATCCTCCTTGCAACTGAATCCAGCTGCCCTGCAGGTACTTTTGTAAGATTGTATCAACATTTCCCTCCACGGGCTGCAGATCTTTGCAAAGAACATTGGGGCGGCTACTTCGGTTGTTACCCCACTCTGGAAGAAGTATTTGCGGAACCAATAGATATATTCGTCTACAGCACAGATACTTCTTAACTCGAGACCAAAGAGAGCTTGTGCATACTCCCTAGCCTTTTCCGTTCTGCTTCCTTCGAAGTATCCATCTCCGATGAAATGGATCTTGATTAGCCTCCCGAGCCTATCCGCGATTGCACTTTTTAGACTCTCCCTCAAGGATGCTTGCTTTGGTCTCTTCTGGGGTATTATCCCATCCGATCTTTACCGACCCTTCTAAGCTTAACTCCAAAAGTTTTATGAAGTTATCCTTGTCTAGTTCCAACGTAGTTGCTGCAATTTTCATGGCTGCAACCCATTCATCTATCAGCTTCTCGATGTTTCGGAAGTCGATAACATCCAGGTTGAGTACCGTGCCATCTGGGTGTAAGGGCTGGAGCATGGTCCTTGCCCATGGTGTGTTTTCAGGCACTCGTCTTGGATTTCTTCCTGGATTTTCTCGCAATCTTGTCCCCACGAAGGTAGGGGTAGCATTGGTGTGAAAATCTGTACCTTCTCTCATTGGCTGATCCTGTGGTGGATCATTTGAGCCTGTGCTTCCCTCCGGCGGTGGTAAAGCTGGAGCGACCTCATTGGTTTGAATATTAACTAAATCCACAATCCCCAGTTGGGAAAAGGATTCAGCTAACTCTTGTAGATCCGATAGATCCACTCTAGATATCTCCATTATTTTATGGATTTGATGATCTCGATGATTTGTTCCTCTTGTGTCTTTGGCTTCGAGATCTCCTTCGCCTTTCCTTTCTGATGTAGGAAAGATACTGGTCCAAGGGCGTCCCTGATGCGTTCCTGATGAGATCTGGATGTCTCAGGGGTATTCCTTTGATTTCTTCTCAGATCTGTAACCTCAATCTTCAGATCTGTAAGATCCTTCTGTAGATCTGGTAGGATTTTTAAGATCTCATCCATCTTTTGGTTCAAGAGGTCTAATTTCATAGGTATATGGATTAGCCTATGTCCATAGTCTTGAACTGTCTTTTGTACCTCTCTAAGGTCCTGAGAGTACTTCGAGGTATTCGGTTCGAGTTCCTTCCAATCAGTTCCTTTAATCATTATTTTTAGAACTGTATTTTTTCAGGAATCTACCTGTTCCGGATCTCCTGGCTGGGATTCTTCCATGGATCTCAGCTCCCTGTAGACGTCTTACTGCATTTCCCGGTAACGTCTCTCGAACATGGCGATGTCTATGCCATTCCTCTCTTTCTTCTTTAGGAAGAAATGACGCATCGACCAACCTCGGACTGTTGGTGATATTTCTAAGAATTTCCATAAGAAATTCTGTTTTTTGTATTTTCAGAATCTGAAAATACTCCCTGTTTTCAGTGTAACTCGAACTTTCGTTCGGTTCCATACTTTTAAAGATCTCCTCCGTTAGGGATAAAATATCAATATGTAATATAAACAAATATTTCTTCAATAAACCTAGGCTCTGATACCATTTCTACGGAGCATGTGTGATAAAATGCCAACATAAATAGAAATGGACTAAAATGCTCATTTTAAAGCTGTAAAGGGGTAAAATCGTCCAAAATTTGGCCAAATTCGCCCAGATTCGGTCGGAGGACTAAAATTGCTACGTTTTTAGAAGTTACAGGACTAAAATTGCTAGTGTCAAAGTTATGGGACTAAAAACGCCACTCTCCTTAAGATACGGGACTAATTTTGCAATTTTCCCCATGTAATTATCATTTTCTCTTAGCTGTATACAAATTACACGACACGTATATTGCACTTATTATATAATCATTCAGGATCAATCAAACTTGATCAGAGTTAGAATGTTCCCGAACAGGGGTGGTGGGGGAGAGATTGGGACATACATCAGTTACCGGTATGGTGGAATTATTGGTCTAATAACTCTTCAAGCTGCCATCGACATGACTTGATTTAACTCATAAAATATTGGGAAGGTGATGGCTAACTCCAGACTTGTCTATCATGCCAAAAGTTAATTACTAATCTGTTTTAGGTACTTCATGTTTCTATCTGGGTTAAATTTATTTTGATCTCCTGTGATATGGGAAAATATAAAAAAAATTTCTATAAAAATTTAAATATAAAAAATCACCCTTATGTTGTTAACAAATGTTCACACTGCCCCCTGATCAACTTAGAAGTATCTTTTTGATGACAATGACTAAAATACCCCTCGTATATACCTATAATTACATATACTATACTTATTAACATATTTATATTTATAAGAATTATTAAAAAAAAATTAACACCCCCAACTGCCCCACCCCCCAACACCCCCACCCCCACGATCGCCTCCCCCCCTCCCCCCTTCCCCCACCTCCCCTGCCGCCCCCCGCAGAGGAGGGCGGCGACGCCAGCGCCGGCGTCGGCGCCCATCGCCCTCGAGGCGAGGGCGACCTCAGCCTCGGCCTCTGGGCGACGCCGACGTCGTCCAGAGGTGGAGGAGGTCTGGCGATGGGCGACGCCGTCGCCCTCGAATCTGGCGATGGCGTCGCCCTCCACCTCTGGGCGACCGCGACGTGCCCTCTTCTACAGCGGAGCTGTTTTTTTTAAAAAAAAATTAATTTTAATTAATTTCTTATGTAATTTGAATTAAATTATAATAAAAATATTAATACAATTATATATATATTTACATATATAATAATATTATATAATTAATAAAAATATTTATATATTATTTTAAAATTTATATTGTAAATAAATATTTATTTATTAATTTAAGATTTATTAAATTATATGCATTATATTATATAATATATAATATTATATATATTAGATTGGTCATGCAAAGGAGAGAGAGGGGCAAAAACGTCAAGAAAAGTCACTTTCAGACCACCAGCCGCAGTCAAAGCGCGTGTGACACCAACTCTCGCCTGAGGGGATTTTTTGAATTTTATTTCATAACACAGGGGGTGTAATTGATACTTTAATTTTTATAGGGGGATTTTTGAACATTTTCAATATCACAGAGGGGTTTTTGTATTTTTTTCATTTTAGTTTTTTAATTTTTTTAAATAATCAAAGTTAATTCTAATCATTAGTTGACTGTTTAAACTAACAAAATGATCTTTACGATCAACGAACCGTTAGAATAAACGTTAATCATTTAGAGAAAACTTAAAGATCAAAATCGATGATGTACTAAAAATAACTTCGTGACTAACTTAAGGATAAAAAATGAAATCATCCCCAACGTAGACATCAGACTATTTGGCTTTACTGCAATTTTCCTCCTGTTTATATGGGAATTTGCATTTTTAATCTTTGAAAAACACGATTCGGCCATATAGTCCATCAATTTATTAATTTTCACAAGTTGAGAACTTTCTTCATGGAAGTTCGTAAAATTGGCCCGAGTTCACGACGTGCATGCCACCAGAGGCCAAAAAAAAATGATCCAAAAATTTATTTTTAGTCCTGTAACTATAGTGAGTGACCCGAATCAGAGTAATGCAGAGGCGATGCCATGATTTAGTACATATTCTGATATAGGTGGTCTATAGATTACGTCTGTGTACATTTGCTATTTGGGGATATAAGCTAAAAAATATAGGGTTAAATTAAGCTTAAGCTCGTGCAACACATCACTACAGTGTAGGTAGTATTTTGCATATTTTTTAAAAATTAAGGGAGTAAATAGTTTTTTTTTTTCCCCACATGGCCACTTTTTGCTTATTCCCTATAGGGTTAAATGCAATTTACCACCCTATGATATAAGAAATGAACAAAAAAATCCTATAAAAAAATTAGCAAATTATCCCTCATGATCTGAAAAATAAAACAAATTACCCCCTTGTGTTTTCCGTTGATATGGGACAATTTGCTCATTTCTCAAAACATAGAGGGATAATTATAGGGAATGAATGAGATGGATAGCGCGGGAAATTGTGTATTACGAAATCGAGGCAACACTTAGACTTTTTATCTTAAGACAATTAAGCCCTGCTCTGGTGCTCACGGAATCAACAATTTATCTCCCAAGAACACTAAAAAATTTGAAAAACGACTAACCAAATGATATTTTGAAACTCTCTTGCTAAACTCTATTTGTAGAATGCTTTTATACTTACGAATGACTCTTTATTTTTAAGACAATTATTGTCCCGCTCTGGTGCTCTCGGAATGGGCAATTTGTCTTCCAAGATACAACGACTTTATATCTCAAAGTAGCAGCACTACAAACTTTGAGAAACGGCGAACCAAATGATATTTTGGATCTCTCTTACTAAACTTTATTTGCAGCATGCTTTTATGCTTACGAATGCTATGAATAAGTTGAAAGCTATCATCCATTAATGAAATGAAATGAGAGGGCCTATTTATAGGAGTTGGAAAGCTATCATCGAATGGACATGTTCAATCAGAAAAGATGCCTTTGAAAGGTTAAGACCTTTCATCCAAATGGACGCATCATTTCACCTAAAGGACATACCATTTCACTCAAATGGACGCATCATTTCATCCAAATGATTTCACCCAATGGACACATTATTTCAACCAAAGGACACACCCATTAGGTTGATCAGACACGACGGGACGATGATTGGGGCCCATCAACCATCATCACGTATCACGGGCTGTCATGAACTATCACGAGTTTGTTATGCGTCGCACATCATAACCAATCACCTGTCACGATTTTATTCTGTAATTTGTCATTTATCATTTTTCAACAATAATTCATTAAAAAAATTTACTACGGAGTTTTTGTTCATTTTTCACGTCACAAGGGTAAATTGCATTTAACCCATTTTCAATATCACAGGTAGATTACAACTTTTTTTTTTCCTATATGTATTTGTACAACTGTACTTATATATAAAATAGAGTAGTTAATTTTGAATGGCAGCAACATAAGCAAATTGTGGTGGGTGTGCGATGGATTCCACTAGTAAACCACACTTGATATATGCACCTTTTCGTCTTCTTTTTATTATAAGAAAGTTAACTCCCTCATGTCTCCCATTATCCCATAAACATCTATTTTTATCATAAACCCATACCTAGAAAGCTATTGATTCCCGTGCAAGTAAAGTTGTAAATGATTCGAGTCGAGGCGAGGTGAATGCTTTTGTATTCAAAATTATTTGAATTATTATCGAACTTGAAAATTTGTGTTGAATTTGGTTTGATTATTAATCTAATTGAGTTCAAATGAATTTTAATTGGACCAAATATGAATTGAGCTCCAGTCGTTTTATATTTTTTAGTATATTTTATTATTTTTGCACTAATCGAATCGAGCTCGAAAGCTTATCTAACAAAAACTTTTGTTTAGTTTGGTTTGTTAAGTTTAACAAATTGAATTCAACGAGTTTTAGTCTATCGATTTCAATCGAGTATCGAGAAATTTGATTTATTTTTTGATCCTACATTCAAATTATATATGCAATTGGCCCTACAACAAAAATTAATTATTGCCTCCACTATAAATAACTACGGCTTATAAGTTGTAGTAAGTCAATATCATTTATCAAGGCAAGACAAAATCGATGCGAAAACTTAAATTTTGACCATAATTAATCAACATTTGCTATGATTTTACCTATGACCAAAATATTTGCCACAATTTTTAGTTATAGCAAATGGTTTGGCATCATTTATAGAAAAACAACTAATTATCTTTACATACCCATGGTTAATTAGTATCCATCACGATTTTTTACTTGTATAAAAATGTACACTAAATTATATTCATCTAAAATGAGTTGGATATTAATCCATCAATAAGCATTAATAGATTGCTTAATTCTCAGCCACACATATATGTTAAGCAACAAAAAAAAATATTAATTTTGGTGAGCTAACTGTACTTATATACTGCCGTGGCACTTTCAGTCCTGCTCGACTTGAAAATTGCAATTAATGATTGTAATTAAAAGAAATGACAAATTTAGTCAATGTCTCGCCTGAAAAAATCTAAAAGTAACAAAAATTGTTACATGCATTGCACGTGACCTAATTAATTTGAGGTTTTTCAATTTTTTCAAACAATTTTAACTGACGTGCATGGCATGAGGTACGTAAGGAAAAAAATATAAACAGAGGTGGCACATCTAGTCCAAATGTCATTAGGGCAAAAATATCACATAAACAAAACAAGCTAAAAATTTAAAATTCTCAAATTAAACGGATCATGTGCCAAGCATATGCTAATTTCCGCCCAATGTTGTGCCAATAACTTTCTAAAGTGTATTTTTACAGTTGTGTATAAAATAAGACGACCTCGTGCTATAAATAGCTCCGGCCATTCGTTTTCTACTGTGTGAACTCAGTCTGGACGACGACGTTCAGTTAGGATTTAGAGAATTATAGAACAAAATTAGGGTTAGGGAAAGGGGATGAAGAAGGTTTCCTATCTCAGAACATGGAAGGCAATATTCACATTGATAAACTTTGGTGTACTGTTTGTGTATGCTGCTGATTTCGATGAACTCTTCCAGGCTAACTGGGCACCGGATCACATCGTCGTGGAAGCCGGTCAAATTGCACTGTCCCTCGATTCTTCCACCGGTAATTACCAGTTATGGTATAATTAAATCGCTTATTTGCATATTTTATCCTATAATTATATATTTGGCATTTTAGTCGTGTAATTTATTAAGATTGTAAAATAGTCGTTTACCCCTTTTAATTTCATAATTTCAAAACAAAATTGACCCGATTTTCAAAGTTGGCAAGAAAGTGGTATGTACCTGTTATGTGCTGGTTAAAAATTGGAGAAAACGCATGGTTTTTTCTCATGAGGCCACTTGACTTTTTGCTGATTTCTTTCTTTTTACATCAGCCACCACTTACCAAGTCAACAAAAAGCACATGACCGGCACATGCTACTTTCCAGCCAATCATGAAAACTTTGGGCCAATTTTGTGCTGAAATCCCGATATTAAGAAAGGTGAATGATCATTTTACAATCCTAAGAAATTACAGGATTAAAATGCCAAATAATTATAATTAATACAACTAAGCCAATAGCACTTTCACTTTCCGTATATATATACAAAAATCAAATTATATAGCAATTCTTGATTTATTTATATATTATTATTAGGCTGCGGATTTGAATCCAAGAATAAGTACTTGTTCGGAAAAGCCAGTGCTCAGCTGAAACTAGTTGAAGGCGATTCAGCTGGAACAGTTACTGCATTTTACGTAAGTACACACAATTCCTCGGAGTTGTCTGAATAACTCTATATTAATAAATTATAAAAGATTTTAAATCCTCTGACTTGCATTTAAACTATGTTTCGTAAAATAGGGTTAAACACATTTTGCACCCTTGAACTATATATGTAGTTTCATTTAAGTCCCTAAAGTATGAAACGTAACAAAAAAGTCCCTGACAAAATAATTTAACATTAAAAGGACAAAAATGCCCCTTCTCACTTATCTCCTATACATTTCATTTTATTCCCTAAAGGTATGTTTTATTATTTCGCCAAAACTACTTTTAGAGATTTAAAATTTTACTCATATTTTATTTAAAAAATAGTATTTAAAATTTATGTTTTTTTATTAATTATGTAGTACAAAAAATATTTACAATTGCACTATATGCATATATATTTTACAAAGTAAATTATTTATATTAAAAAATACATGTAAATATGTATAAATAAATTATAATGTATATAATTTTATAAAAAAGTATGTTATATAACCTATAATTTTTTGTTTAGGTATATGTACACATAATTAAATGATAACATATCATTACTTAAAAGATTATAGAATATTATAGATTAATTATATTATAGAGTTGCATATTTATAGTGTATTATGTTCGATGTAATATTATTCAATTGTATCAAAAATATCAGTTTTTTTAAAAAAAAGTTTATATAACAATACAAGCAAAAATTATGAAAATTTTTAAACATTATGTAAAAAATATAAGGTCTGTAAATTTATAGAGTGTTATACAGATTTTATACTAATTATAAAAATAATAAATTTTAATAGTACTTATGTTAGATATAATTTTTATAATAATTCAAATTATGTCTTAGGGGAATGATTGAAATAAACATAGTTTAGGGGTGTAAACAATAAGGACATTTTTGTCATAAAAAAAATAATCCATATCATGAGGGGCCATTTTGTTACATTTTATAGTTTAGGGGGGTAAATGCACTTTATGCATAGTTCAGGAGTGCAAAGTGTATTTAACCCCGTAAAATTTTAATGAATTATAAATCCACTTGGTACGAAGTCATTTAAAATCCTTTACTAAAATTCAAATACATTCATCCGAACACAACATAATGCAATAGGGTAAATTACATTGATACCCCTGAAGTTAGGTCAAATTACACAAACACCTCATGTATTCTGCATAATTACAGTTACACCCCTCGAGGGGTGTTAGTGTAATATTTTTCAGGGGGCGTTTGTGTAAACTTTTGGCTTTAAATATGGAGTGTAGTTGTAATTACAACTATAACTCGAAAGGTGTAGCTATATTTTTGCAAAAGATCAAGGTGTTTATATATTTTGATTTAATTTCGGGAGTGTAAATGTAATTTATATATATATGTATGCATGCAGATGGCATCAGAGGGGCCTAACCATGATGAGTTAGACTTTGAGTTTCTAGGGAATGCTTCTGGAGAGCCGTACGTTATGCAGACGAACTTGTACATTAACGGCACCGGAAACCGGGAGCAGAGGCATTATCTATGGTTTGATCCCACCATGGATTTCCATACCTATTCCTTCTTCTGGAACCGCCGAGCAATCTTGTAAGTAATTTTTTAAATACATAATTACATTTATATTCTCTGATTTATGATCTGTTTATACAAATAATTCATATTTTTTAAATAATTACACATACACTTATAAAAAATATCAACATGATTTATGTAAATCATCCTTATTTTTTGAAAAATTACACGACATACACAAAACTATTTCTGCTTTTTTTGCTATCAGGGGTAGTTTCTGTAATTATATAAAAAATGAAGATAATTTGTGTAAATAGACCATAAATTAAAGGATGTAAATTTATTAAAACCCTGTTCTTCCACTTCTTTATTTTTTTTCGCATATAGCTTATTTTGCTTTCTTGTTTAACCTAAAGTTGCACTGGAGAAAAATATGGCACATGCATCCCAATACTATTCCTGTGTTGTTTAGTTTTATTATATGGGACTGTAAACTATACATCATCCTTACTAATATAATTAGTAAATACACTTCTAACTTACAAATAAGGATATCACTATATTAACTTTTTTATTGGGTTGATAATATTCTTAAGTTGGTTTTTTTTTTCTTTTAAAAAAAATAATATGTTGGTTTATATATTTTATTTTTATTTATAATATATTTTAAAATATGAAAAATTATTTATTATATGCACGCTTGAATGACATACCATGATGACTAGTTGTAACATAAAAAGGAGGACAATAGTATTTTTTGTCCGGTATATATCTTAAGGCTAGTAAATTTTTCGATCCATTAATTACGAAATTCTCATTAGTGAAACTATAAGTTACAAAAAAAAATCTCCTCGTTTAGTCCATACATTGAATTTTGTGTTACAAAAAATCTTACTTTTAGTTATTTCTTCAAATTTCACTAGTATTTTGACGGATCCCACTAATGATAATTGTGTAACTAAAGGGATGAAAAGTATACTAACTCTAAAATACAGGACGAAAAATGCAATTTTCCTAAAAAAAAAAGAAAAAAAGCTCACCGCCTCCCATGTAGGGATCACATTTCCATGTTTGTGAAAGTTGGAGAATTAATCGTGTTGCAGTTTTTGGTAGATTCGTTGTGGATGATATTCCAATAAGAGAATTCGCAAACAAGGAGAAAAGGGGTGTGGCATATCCAAGAAGGCAAGCAATGGGGGTGCATGGATCACTGTGGAATGCTGACGATTGGGCTACACAAGGCGGGAGGGTGAAGACCAATTGGACTCACTCTCCTTTCGTTGTCAGATTTCAATCCTTTGAAATAGATGCATGCCAATTTTCAGCAGAGGTACAAGGGGCTGATGATCCAGAGGTGAAATCATGTGGAAAATCAGGTCAATTTTGGTGGGACAAACCAGTGGTGAAGAAGCAAAGGAGAAGCCAGTTGAAGTGGGTTCGTGATAATTTCTTGATTTATGATTATTGTCAACATGTTGCTCGTTTTGCTGACGGGGGGATGCCAACAGAATGCCGGGGGTAGATTAATGTAATTTACGGTCCATGTAATATTGAAAATGAGTAAATTGAATCCCTATGAAAAAAAAATATCAAATTATCTCTTTGTGTTTTTTGAAATAGAGCGATTTACCAACTCACGTGATTTTGTACAGTTCATGCACCTTTTTCTTTTTTTTTTTTTTTAATTTTTGACTATAAAATTACGTTTATTAGCTTATTTAAGAACCATGGGATCTGATTTAGTTTGAGATATAAATTCAACTAACAACATCCATGGCCGCAATTCAGATCAAAGGTCTGGATTTGAAATTGTATATTTATGTATACCATATTTATATATATAGATATAAAATAAAAATTATACATATATATATAGAGAGAGAGGGGTTGGGGCCGAGGAGGGCTGATGATGACGACAGGGGGTTGGAGGTGGAGAGTTGCCAACGGCAAGGGGGAAAGGGGAGGGGCGACGACTGGTTTTGGGGGTGCGATTGGTTTTGGAAGGAATGGGGAGGGCCGGCGATGATGGGAGTTGGGGAAGGAGGGGAGGGGGCAGCGACAGGGTAGGAGTTGGGAAAGGGGAGGAGGGGTAGTGATAAGGGTTGGGAGTGTGGTGGTGCATGCGATGTCGGCGACGAGGTGGAGGAGAAGGTGGTGGGACTAAAGGGGGAAGGGATGGGATTGGGGTTTTGTTTTTTTAATAAAAAAATATATTATATATTATATAAAATAATATTTTTATTATTAATAAATATTTATTTATATTATAAATATAATAAACCATATATATAGTTTATTACATAAAAAATAAATTTACCTTTAAAACCATGCATACTCGCAAGAGGGGCACGTGCGCTACACCATTCTCTTTAAGGGAATAAATTGTTTTACTTTAAAAAATACATAAAGATAATTTAATTTTTTTTTTTCACATGAGAGTATTTTGCTTTATAGTCCATATCATAGGAGGTAGTTTGTATTTTTTCTCGTAGAATAAGGGACATAACAACGTAGCTATTCTTTGAAATTAATTAGACAAATTGCAATTAAAAGTTGCGATGACTTACCAATGAGTAAGAGTTGTTGAATTCTTCACATAAGGATGAATTAGACCTTGCGACAAACATTTTGTGCAAGTTTCGTTGTAAGATTTGGTGGAGAAACAGTGCGTAGCAAAATAAGATTTGAAAATTTTTAAAGAACAAGGAAATATTAATAATAATATCAAATGCGACTGTAATTTACCCTAAAATAAAGTAAGTTTGTTGGTTAAGGTAATAACAAGACTATATGTCTCAAGAAATCCTGAAAACGAACACCAGATGTTCGATCTAGAGCCTCAAAGCTTTAAGGTAATAACAAGACTATATCTTATCCCATTCTTCACTTTGGCCATTGAAACATGACAAAGAAATGAACATGTTTTCTTCTTTTTGAGCTTTCGTTTCACTTACTAGATCAATTGGCATCCCTTCTACTCATGCTGCTTAAAATAGCTTTCTCCTTTCGACCCGCGATAAGTAACAGTTCATAAGCTCAGGTCGCGATAAGTAACAGTTCATAAGCTCAGGTCGTCGTCCGCCTGTTTCCAGACTAAGCTAGCCTACCATATATGTCAGTGGTGTATAGATGGACTAGAACTCATCAGTACACTTCTAAGGTCTTTAAAAGCAAGAAGGAACTGTTGAAACTTAGTGACCTTACATCTCCTAGAAATCATATAACCTATCCCTAAATCCATTTTCCTTAAAGCATAGATCTAATCTACCTGTATTTCCCTTTGCTTTTTTGACTGATAAGCATACGTTTAAACTTCTGTTAAACCTAACAATCCGTCTGCTACGATTTTTATGTAAATATAACAGGGCTTTCACTGCCTTTACATGGCTGGGGCAGAAATAAGGATACCAGCATAGTTAAAAGAAGTTGACTGCTGCACAGCTGAACAAGTTGCTATGCTAAAAACATAAACTTAAATGATACAGTGATAAGAAATGAAGTACACCAATCTTTAATAAGTCATAAGCAAAAGGAAGGCAGTACATGAAAAATCTTGACAACAAGATGATATCTATTCGTAAAATAACCGTAGCCACCAATGGATGCCCTTAATCACTAAAATGACGATCTAAATCTGTGGAATCAAGTTGTGATGAGATGAGATACATCTCAAACAATTAAGATTATATGCGATACATTGTACTAGAAAATGCCATTGAAAGAGGATGCCAATTGCTGTCGGTAGGAGAAAACAGTGAGAAGGTGGACGGTGCAATTAAGCTAAACTACGGCACATCTCACAACAATATCATATGTATCCCTAAGTAAATTAACATAACGTTTACTAGGGATACATATGATGCAAACACTCCAGAAACAGCAGAATAAGGAACAGAACCCTTCCATGCACACACGAAACAGTGCCATATGTAACCATTGCATTTTATATTCTCATTGTGCATATTGACAAAAGAGCTGCCCGTCCAAAATGCCTAATTAGGGTCTCGCAATCTTGCTCATCAAAGATAGTAACAGAAATTCTAGCTATAGACCGCACTCCCACACAATAGACAGAAAAGATCATCATATTCAAGCACTAACATAGCTCTCAACTCTTTGGTTCCCCTCAAGGGGTGAAGTAATTTTATGGGACCTGAATCCTGACATAACAGCACATGGAAAACCAACCAGGAGCTTCAGAAGCCAAAATAAAATCACTACTATTGCCAGATTATGGCAGAGCTGCACAGTCGGAATTGTGTAATTCAGAACCAATCTGCTACTATTCTAGCATAACTAAGATCCACCTTTATAAATAGATATAGATTTTTCAATACTTCCATAAGACAGGTTATCTCTCGTACGGGCATTGATTCCATAAGGTTGTCATTTGCTCAGGGTCCTCTGAGGTGCAATAATTAGTAGATAAATATGTTGTGATCATTTAATCCCAGCAGAAGATACTTCGTACCACATCAAACAAATTTATAATCAGCACATCAAACTTTTAATTGAGATATTTATTGTATATTCTCGAAAACAAATTTTGTTCAACAAGTTCTCATTGTAAAATGGCTCTATTTCAAAATAAACAAGGTTTTGCTCCAAGTACCACGAAAGAAATATCTCAGCAGATAGGTAAAGAAAGAGCCGGAAGAGATATTGGCAAACATACAGAAACTGAAACTGCTTCCACCCAAGGTCTAGAACAGCCGTAAGTACATGGTCCATCACATTATATTACAAAACACTAAATACACAAGCACACGGCAAATACACGGGTAGTCTAGTTCTTAGCATCAGTTGAGTTATCCCCTACAACTACATTGATCTTTTCATACCTGAAACCCCCTGAAGGTGCAGTGCATTTGGTTGGGATTGTTAAGACTGTCTCTGAGCCATTTTCAAATAATGCCCACAGGAACAGCACAATTAATGCAAGCAATGCACCACATCCTACCATGAAAACCAGTCCAGAAAGGAAGCCCAAAGCACAAATCTTTCTCTTTTGTGCCAATTTCTCTTCGCTGTGCTTGCTGGAAAATGCTCGTGGATCCAATGGTTGTGAATGCATCCATTCTGGAATACTCCTCGTTTTGAACTTCCAGGAATAAACACTACTAGTCTGCATCGACTTCCCACTCGATGAACTCAACCCGACCAGGACATCTTCATCTCTCCACATTTCACCCAAATCAACCTGATACACCAACAGAGGATTATACGGCCTAGAACTGCCAAATTTACTCAATCTAATCTCAATCCTTTTTGAGCTCGAGTCATAATCTATCCAAGAATGCAGCTTCACTCCACTATTCAAAACCAGATTTATAGATGAAATGTTGCTTGTTTTCACAGAAACAAGACTACCCACATCAACACCGACATGATTTGCATTCACATCCCCCACATTCTCATCAAGCAAAGTATCAAACTCCACACCAAGATACCGACTTCCTTTCGAAACCCCAAAACTCCCTATAGAAAATTTCGACTGGAAGTTTCTGGGCACAAGCAGAAAGGCCAGGCCATCACCATTATGAGGAGAAATCGAGAAAGTGAAGTCAGTGGAAAACGAAACCGGCTTTCTTGACTTCGTTGTCGAGCTCAAAAGTTTAATGGGCTTCTTCTGGATCAGAAATCCAGAGCTCGGAGAAGAAATTCTGGGATCAGTCAGTTGAATGCAAGAGCTGTTGTTAGCGAACTTGGCATCACCGATTAAAACAAGGTTTGAACCAAAATGGGGTTTGTTGGGGAGCGAAAGCGAGAAATGCACAACTGAGAAAAAGGCTGAAAGGAAAATTAGAGAGGAAGACAGATGATTCGAGCGGGGAGTGTAGGGGAATGCATAAGATTTGGGCATTTTTCTTGGAATTTTGAGAAACTAGGGTTTGTGCTACTGAAAGATTTTGGGGAAAATTCAGGGGAGTTGGAGTTACTGTTATATGGTGAAAAAGAAGAAGCGGAGATCCGAGGGGCAAACTCGTAAAATGACAGAAGGATATTTATGCTCTTCTATTTTTCTATTACAATTTTCTTTTTTATGTTGTATAAAATACGAATAGATGTAAAAGTTTATTTTATTTTAATCCAACCAACATATCCCTACAACAACAGTCACATTTTAATTGCCATTCGTGTCAATAAATATTTATGACCCTAAACTTTAATTTGATAATATTTTTAGCTAATAAATTATACTAATTTACGACACTAAAGCCTCATTTGGTTCGTATAATTATACATGATAAGATTGTTTATCATGTATATGTTTAGTTCATGGTATTAGAGCTCGATTTTAGTACCGTATCTTATCTTGCCGGTCCTAATTTTTGGAATAGTGTATCCCACTTGAAAAATACTTTCCTCCTTAAATGCCCTCTTACTTTATTCCACTCCCTTACAAACGCATGTTTAAAAAAATATAATTCAAATTATAATAATTTTGTAATAAAATATAATAAAAGAATATTGCTTCATTTTTTTTAAATTTGAAAAAATATTTGAGTTTTGATTCATTATTAATTTCAAAAAGAGAATTCTCGCCATACTTTTGTCACTTTCTTAAAATAATTAAACATTTGCTCTCTTTTTTTTATTTATTGAATGTCTATTTTGAACTTCAACTTCATATGAATGTAAAAAAAAAAGAAAAAGAAATATTTCATAAGAATTATTATTATAAAAATTAGATGAGAAACAACCACACCACTTTTGAAAATGAACTCCCGTTGTTTGGAAAATTGAGCTAGGCTCCAAAACTACACAACACTTGACCGGTCTTTTTGAAGTGGGCAAAAATGTATTTGGGTTCTAGACGAAATAAAGGGATTTCATGCTGAGATAGTCATTGATGTTGCAAATAGATTTCACTGCTAATTTGGATAGGATTTTATTGCTTTTCTAGATAGATTTTATTGCTTATTAAATAAGAGCACATATATGTATGGGGAGTTAGTACTCCACTGTTGTTAGAATTGTACTAAAACCATTATTTTATTGTTAATAAACGGGTGGGGGTTCATCTCGCCTTTCTTGAAAAAAAAAATAAAAAAAAAAAAGATAGTATAGGATACCTGGCGTCCACAAGAGGTGGGTTGGAGGCTTTCCTATCCAGGAGGTAACTTCCAGCCTGCAATTCCCAGGATTCTGGCTATGGTAGCCCAAGCAAGTGCCTTTTGCTTTTCAGGATATCTGGAGGCTCCCACTATAAGGAAATAACTTTCCATTGAACTTCAGGGGATTCAGTCTTATCCTACCGGTTGGAGGATTGCCTATAAAAGGCGAGCTCCCCCCAGTGGAAATATATAAATCATTAAAAATATTGTAAAAAGTTCCTTAGTATTATTCAATAATACAAACACCCCCTTTCCATGTGAAAGGAACTTATGATGGAGTCGAAATGACATTTTTATCCATAAAATTTGGTTACATTTGGGGGTTAATTACATTTAGACTCTTTCTAAAAATGCAAAATTATACTTTCTCCCAAAAAAGTTTTAAAATTATACTTACACCTCTTCTGAAAATTCACCGTTTACACTTGACCCCATTTTGTTGGGATTTTGACGAAAACTCTAACATTAGCAAACAAAATTACATGGATTTTTAATTTTACCCCTCATTTAACATCCTCATATAATAATTTTGTACTTATAAGAAAAAATATATATAATAATGTTAACTCACTCTCTATATATACATTACCTTTATCCCATTATAAGTATAAAAAATATTCATAAAAATATTAAATGAGGGACAAAATTGAAAATTCATGTAATCTTTTTTGTTGACATAAATATTTTTCGTCCAAACTCTAATGGAAAGAGGACAGGTGCAAACAGAGAATTTTTGGAAGCGTGTAAGTATAGTTTTAAAATTTTTTTGGGAGAAATTATAATTTTACATTTTTAAAGGGAGTGTAAGTGTAATTAACCCTACATTTGGGCCAACAAAAATTTCCCACCAAAATTTAGTAAAATTGAATGTTTATACAAATGTTTCCCCAAAACTTCGACGGTATGAGTTAAATGTAAGACAGCCGAGCATACTTTAAGGATGTAATGTAATTTTTAATCTAAAGGAACAAATATTTGCTAATTATAAAAAAATTCATGGAGTGCAGATGTAATTGTGAACACGAATTTTATTATGTCTATCTTAACATGCAAGAAAATTACCACAAATAAAATATATAGATTCAAAAAATCAAAATGAGTAAAATCTCTATTCTGTCCCCTGCAGATTTTTCTCCTCAAATATAATATTGTAGACTTTGACAAATTCAAAGGTAAAATCTTCTTGTAGATCTCCTTTGGATTTGAATTTAAATTTCTATAACGTTAATACAAGAACTCATGCCTGTAATCCCAAATTAAACGCTATTGTCTGGACTTTGGACTTTAGGATTTGGAAGTGGATTTGCTACTTAGATCTTCTTGGGAATTTTTTGAATATTTATAATGTTAATCCGAGGGCTTAGTGCATATAATCCCGAATTAAACGCTATATTTTGTTGCAAACCTTTGATGAACGACTCGATCTCCGCCTTGGGCATTTTGAATGTTCTTGAACTCGAGAAACTTTGTAAAGAGAATTATTTTTGCATTCTTCTCTTACTTTACCCTTCATTCTCTACATCTATTTGTTTTGAATGAGCTTTAAGGGCTCTTTTATATAGGTGTCAAAGAAAAAGAGTTATGATGTACTTGAACACCTTTGGTGTTATCTCTTTATAATTTGACTTACAGATATAATTCCATCAAATATTTAACATAACATGATTGATCAATTAAGAGATCTAGATAAATAGCAATTATTGTCTTGATTTGATTGGAACGTACATGCAGTTATTCCACATGGCGCCACTTGATTGGCTAAATTTTTTCACTGTAAAGCATAATTTGATTAACTGAAACACTTCAATTTTAACACTTCTTGGCCCTTAATTTGATTAAATGTGAAATTTTGCTTGTATATAATAATCTCACAACTAGATCATACATGTATGAGCCAATCTATAATAGATTGGTCAGTTCAGCAACTAACCAACATATTGATCATACAACGAGGATGTATTATCTGTACTAATATAAAAAGAAAATATTATTTTTAATTACAAAAGTGATTACTTATACCACAACACCAATTTTTTAAGTTACCAAAATATCCCTTATATATTTCTTTTATTTATATTAATATACTTAAAACATACAGAATATATATATATATATATATATTACATGCACGCAAAAACCACGTGTGAGAACGGCTAGTATCTGGTAAGACAACCTAAACATGAGCCGAGCTAAACAGCAGTCCACGTAAATTGGGCTCGGACACACCCAATTGGGATGTAGTTTCTATTCTTGGGCGAAAAAAAAGGACAAAACTATTGAAAGTGGGGACATTGTTTAATGCGAGGTCTTCTTCTAAATCTGGTTCACATATTCCCTTTTGGAAACAAACATATCTTACGTTGTAAACTTGTTTGCTTAAACGTTTGTCAGCACTCATGCAGTGTAATGAAGGCTTGGGGGGAAAAAATATGACCCGGAAGGCAAGAAATTGTATGAATCATACTGGAAAGGGTACAATTATAGTCACTCAATGCTTAAGTCGACAAAATTATAAAAAGAGGAATATAACTGTCGTAAGAGTATTTTCAATGTGTCCAAAATTGTACTCAGGACATGAAAGGCAAGCATTTATGGATAATTCGAGTTGTATGATTGGTCTAGAAATGATAGGGTGGCCACCATGAGTTCGTACGTACCTGGGTTCAAGTCCGATCGTAGCCCGATAATTAGACTCAAATATAAAAAAGCAAATATTGGCATGTTTTGTGATTAATATAAAAGTTAAGGACATTCATGTAAATTTCAAGACCTTGAAGTAGCCCTACGCAAGTACGTATGCACTCATATGCATAAAGGTTTTATTTAACAAGAAATTTTAAATCTCAATTATAGAAATCCATTAAAAAACTCAATTAAGTCAAAAAATGATATTTCATGATAAACATGATATATATATATATATAATATATAAAATGAATAACTACGTTACTCACTACAAGAAGTTATGCCAATAATTAAGAAAATTAGAAAGGAGAGTAAAATGTTGATAATTAGGAACGAATTTAGAAATGGCAAAAAATTTTAAGTTACTGTAATTTCAAATTTAATATTAGAAACGAAATATTCTATCGACATAATTAAAAAAGAACTTTAATGTTGCACAGTATCGTACCTAGTGTCCATGGCAAAAAAAAATTGAAAATTTATATCTTCATAATTTTACTAACAAATATATTCATTAGTAAAAATATTCTAGCAAAATTAGCAACAAAAGAATCGATGCTAAAATCAACTTTAAACTAAATACCATGTAAAATTTTTTTTTGCTAAATTTGTTGCTAACTTAAATAAGCAACGAATTCTACTATTTTGCTATAAACTCGTATTGTTGGTAATGATATCATTTCTTGTAGTGACTGAATATTTAAATCCAGCTTTGAAGCCTAACAATTTCGTTTGCTATGGAATTTTCCACCGGTGCTATGGGCACGACAGATTTTGTGATTGTGGTAAAATTTGCCACGAATATATTTGACCGTGGCAAAAGATCCTAGCAAATTTCGTTCGAAAAAACTTTGCCTTTTTGCTACAAACCTTCAATATTGAACAATTCATAGCAAATTTTACAACGAAAATTGCAAGGTCCTTTGCCACAAACATTACAATATTTTGCTACGACATTTGAGACAACATGTTCATAGCAAATTTTGTGGTCAAGTCCTATTTAATTTGCAATGCATTAACAGTCCATTTGATTGGTGATGTAATTGATAGGAGTACACCATAATTATACCTGGAAGGACATAAATGCCCTTCTACTAAAGGAAAATACCACAAAAACCAGTAGGATTCACACCCTTTGGTCTCCAGCAACCCAACCCGACCCCCTCTAGCGATCGGTCTTAGATGACCCTTAATCTGAGTTGTCGTTTGCCTAACAAACACCTAATTGGAGATGACGCCACGTAAACCAGGTAAGTGGGCACATTTGATCCTATAAACACGTTCATTATGCTTCATTTATGGTAAGACATATTTATTATAGCTACTAGCTTTAGATACTCCAAGTTTGCATTATTCAATCTCGATCTTAAACTGCTTAAGCATCAGAGGATCTTAACTGGAGACCTCCCAGCAAGCTAAAGAGTTTAATACGACCTCAACCTCCTACTCGAATCAATAATATTGATATTGAAAAGATGGGAAGCAAGTGGGACTTACACTTGGAAGAAATGGGGTCGATAGGAGTTTGAATTTTGCTGGCTTGATAGGGCCATCTTTCCTTCTTATGCCTCTACTACAACATAAAAGTGTAGTCCAAGAGGGAGACATTTGGCCTACATATTTTCCCATTCTGAAGCCATTGTTTCTGTACAGTCTCTTGTCCGAAATTCCTCACACTTCACACCTCATTTCACCTTAATTGCTCTCACTCACACTCATCAATTCATACACACTTGTCCTAAAGCAAAGTAGCTATACATATCTGGGGCAAAATTGTAATATTGCTTCCACAAAAATGGATCATTTCAACTTCGTTTCCACGCTTTATGAGATTTTATTTTTTTCCCTAAGTCCTATTAGAATCTGCACAGCTAATCCAAATACACTACAAATTTAGTCTGTTTTTACTCCAGCGTTGTTAGTTTACAACAGTACAACCCATGTGCATTTTACGAGGCTATTAATAGGTGATTTGTTTTTTTAAGGAAAAAATCACCACATCATGATCCTCATGTACATGTAGTAAAATGTCAAATCAATAGTCACATCGGTAAAAAGAATTCCGATCCCTTAAATAATTTGCTAGTTCTGATGTGAAAACTTATGTTATCAAAATATTAACATTGACCATAATTTTACCTATTATCATCAAAATATTTATCATAATTTTAATTAGTTGTAGATAATGTTCTGACTTCGCTTACAAAACACAACAGGTAATCAACTTGCGAAGCCATTTTTAATTGGTATTTGCCATTACTTTTTACTTTTAACTATAATAATGAATTATAATCAAAAAATTATATTTCTTTCGGTGTAATTGCTAAAATATCTTAAATTTTATTAATTGCAATAGGGTATTGTCTAAAGTTCAAAGTTTGGAAGACCATGTGATAATAGTGTTGATAATTGGGGACTAGAGCTTATGGGAAGTTGGAGTCATGTGATAAGAATAAGGGCAATATTATTTTTTTATTAAAGAAAATCATTAATTAATTATATATATATATATATGTGTGTGTGTGTGTAAAAGGGAGCTTTATTTGAAGAAAAAGGGTTTTGTTCAAAGGATTTGTTTTTTTTTTTATAAGGTCTTTCACCACATGTAGTAGTGTGATTCCTTTGCCTTTGGGACACTCAAAGTAAGAAAGAAAATTATAAAGACTTTCTTAATATTATTATTTATTTTCTATATTTATATATATACTTTGCCTTGGATTCTAAATAAGTCTTAGTCAAAACCATGTGATTTCCACTCTTTTTATTCCAAATCTCTGCCCATTCTCACCACCTTTCCTATTCTAATTAATTAGGTTCTAAACCATATACTTATTTAATGGTCCAATTATAATTTAATTAATTACACATGTGAATTAATTATTCCAAAATTTCATTTAATGGGTTGCTCATTTTGTGCTACCAATTACCAAAATATGGCTTGCATTTAATTTAATCGTACATTTGAATTTCATAATTTTATTTAATATATATATTAACAGAAAATAATATAACTCACTATATCTAAAATTATAAATCTATTTATGTAAACATGCTCCGAAATACATGTTATAATATTATGTTAATATCTTGGAGCAAATTTCTTATTGTATTTGTCAAACAACCATCTCATATAAAAATTTAAACTATTAGAAAGAAAAATAATTTAATATTAATATCTTAACTACGTTCTTACACTTATAAACATTTAAGATTTTTGGCTAAAACAAGTGAATTCTTTCATTTTTTATGAAAAATAATGTAATTATTTATCTATGAAAATCATATATATACATTAAGAGCTTCCATTTAATTTTTTTTGCTCTTCAATTGTTTAATTAAAAGTATTAATTGATGAAGCACTGTTTCATTCCCAATGGTTGGGTTTATATACATATATATTAGCAAAGAAAGGACATCCAAGAATGTCTAGTATTACAGACATAGACAGCAGCAGCATGCCAGTTTTATGTGCAATCATTCTATGCACTACATCCAATATACATACATACATACCAATTACTCAAACTCAAAATACACACACTAACATGTGTATATGTGTGTATTCCATCATTACCAATACAAAGATTTTTTTATAAAAAAAAAAAGAATCTAAAAGTCCCAATTAGAACTCACTACATCAATTTCAAATACATTTCATTAATAATTAGCAGGTAATATCCTTTTTTATTTTGTACACACACTAACATATGTATATATATATATATATATGCATATTTCACTAATTTCCTGCCATCAATTTGTATTTTTTTTACTTTTATTTTTTTAAAGGATGGGATCTTACAATTTATCATAAACACTTCTCCTCAAAAAAAAAAAAAATAAAACAATCCAAGAAATGGAGTTATAAACCCTTTTAAAGAAACGAAAACAACACACACACAGTTGAGTCTCATTTTTCTCAATAGAATGAACTTGAACTTACTTGGCATATATACATAGTAGCAGCAAGGTGTTCAGTTGTTGGCACGAAATCAGGGGACGACGTCGTATTTCTCGTGCATGATCCCGACAATTCTCTTCCCAGAGATCTCTATGTTAGAAGCCACCAAAGGATGAATCCAAAGGGATAGCATGATCCAAAATCAACATATATATATATATATAAAAGAAAGAAAAAATATAAAAGAATTAAATATATATATATATATATATAAAGTTGAAAGTGTGGAAATAGAGTTGGGATCAATGCGATCCCTTTGGACGCATCCTTTAGTGGCTGTAAAGGGTATGAATTACAGCAGCAGCTTATCCCTCCACACTGTGTGTTGTGTGTGTCTCTGTGTGTGTGTGTTGTGTGTGTAAGTTGTAGGAACTGCAACAGCTTATCCTTCTATACTGTGTGTTGTGTGTGTGTGTGTGTAAATGGTGGGAATTGGAACAGCAACAGCAGCAGATTATCTCTCTACACTGTGTGTGTGTGTGTGTGTGGAAGAGACAGAAGAAAGTGGTGCAAGACTTTGTGAAATATAAAAAAGAGAGAGAGAGAGAGAGAGAGAGAGAGAGAGAGAGAGAGAGAGAGTGGGAGTGGTAAGGGAATTAAGGAGGAGTAAGCTGCTTTCACATACAAAAGTATTTCTTTTTCAATGTTTTTTTATTGTCTCCCCTCTTACAAGAATCAACCACTGCTCTCTGTACTATCGCAATTATTACCACATTTATTTCTTTTCTTTTTTTTATTTTTCTAATTTGGAATAGAATTATCAGCTTAAATGCATTTTTGGTGCATTTAATGCGACAACTTCTTAATTTACGATGATATTTTATTTTTGAGAAATAATTTTTTATTTGTGTAATACAAAATATTGTAATATATGTTGTATTTGGTTTAAAAGATACATATACAAAAGTTTCATTATATTGAAATAAAAATTTTGTACACATCGACTTTGGATTGGATTTTCTATTGCAATTCATGTTGTGTCTTCTATTATATTTTATATGTAAACTCATATATATAAGATCTTTTTCTTAATTAAATTGATGATGTGATTATCTTTATACAAGTAGGGTGTATATTTAAAATTTAATTGGTTAAATGCATTTTCAATCTTGCAACTTAAGTCATTTGATGTTTTCGTCGTTTAACTTTCTAAAGTTGCATTTTGATCCTGCATTTTTTAATGGGTGAGAAAGGTGAACTTCGGCAGAAAAAGTCTAAATTATGAAAATTAAAAAGATATAGTTCCAAAATGTTACTTTAGAAAATTAAAAGACAAAAATATTGACAAAAATGAGTCCATTGGAACCGTAGCCTCAAGTTTAAAATATCATGTTTGATGCATATGTATTTTCTAGGGGAAAATGATGAACTCTGACGAAAAAATGGACTAAAATAGTGAAAAATAAAAAGATGCAGGATCAAAATGCTACTATAGAAAATTAAAGGATAAAAACACAAAATGACATAAATTATGGGACCAAAAATATATTTAAGCAGAATTTAGTAGAAGACGAAACAATAATTATAATAGAAAATATCCAATCCAAAGTCATACCCGCGATGTGGATTCGAATTTTTGACAAGACGTTTGATGGTTCTAAACATGTGCATCATGACTTATTTGTTGATTATCGCGTGAGATCTTAATTTCTTGGCAACAGTAAATCGACTATAGAACTCTTAGTGAATATACATGACACAGTGTGCAATCGTCTAGTGGGTACGTGGGGTGCCACCCAAACAAATGAAGAAAGAGTATAATTAATATATTTATTAAAGTGATAATTAGTTTTTCTTAAAAAAAAATTCAAAATAATTGTATATGACATGCTCAAATGCTTTTGTATGTACAATTATTTCTTAGAAGAACAATATAAAATTACACACTTAATTTGTAACTATTATTTCTCAGAAGAACAATATAAAATTACCCATAATATTAATCTTTTGACTTCTCATCTAAAATTGTGGATCAAGTCAAAGTAAGAGTCATGATAGTGTCCAGACAAATGGAGAAGGTTTTACCAGTCATGGGTCATGAGCCACTCAGAAATTTTCCAACAAGTTGGGTGGAAATATTAATTATTATTATTATTATTATTATTATTATTATTATTATTATTATTATTATTATTAAGGTAAATGATTGTTTTACTTAAACTAATTTCTTTTAATCATGGTCATGGCCCCATCCACGTTTATGTTCTTCTCCCCTCAACTCAAGCGTGAAAAAATTGCCATTTTAGTCATGTTAGTACGAGAGTGATAATTTTAATCATTTACAAATTTATTTTGATAATTGTCTTATAATTTTAAACTTCACTCATCGAGGACAAAAATAATTGAAATTTGCTAAAATGACAGGAACGTGAAAGCAATTATTAAGCTTGTCACATGTATGTTACACACATTTTCTCGATTATCTTAGCAAATTTTGGCTATTTTTGTCCTAAACGTATGAAAATTTTAAAATTATAGAATAAAATTGTCGAAATGAATTTGTACATAACTAAAATTATAACCCCCTATACTTACATAAGTAAATTGTAATTTTTCTCTCAAAGTCACGCCAAACTTTTTTTTCTTTATTTTGAAATGCTTAATTCACAAGAAATATTAATTATAGTCTTTGTCCATGTGTTTGGGTGGCGGGGATATGGGCACAATTAAATTAATTATTTGGGAAAAATTGTAGTTTTCTTGATGATGTTATCTTATAATTGACCCTGAAATACATAAAATAATTAAGAGATCTAAAGAGATACGATGGAGCTGTGGGTCTAGGGTTTATATTAATCCCCTTTTTTGGGGTCAAAGATACATGGAATAATGTGGCTATATCTTGTTTCCATGTGATGATTTGGCCGGCGGAACTGTTGCTTTACTTCAAAAATTTTATAAATTATTGCATGGAGTATGTGTTAATGGGAAAAAATAATTTTCTTGGTCAATCAATTAGAAGCTAGGGACTTAGGTTGCATTTAGAAAAAAAATTGTAATTTTCGTTCTGTAAATATGAAGAGATTAATTTTGGATTTCACTTAAAATTTATTTTGACGATGAATGATAATAATTTTAAAAAACGAGATATTGAGAATATTTGTTCGCGATAAATTTGACCAATTTAGTGCACACACATTTAGGACATTTTGCCAATTTGACATGAAAATGTCATGTGCATGTCACGAGGTGGCTATGAATTGGGGGCGTTTTATCTCAATAAATATATACTTAGTGTGCGTGTTTTTTTCTTTTTTTAAATTGTTGTTTTTTATTTTCGAAATGAAGTTCAGATGGAGTAAAAGTGACATTGTTCCATGCTTACAGGAAAAAAATTCACGACTTTTTCAATATATTTATATATCTTGATTAAAGTTTATTAAAAAAAAGGAAAATGAAGAGAAAATGATAAATAATGAAGGGATTAATTGCATTCTACCCTTGTGAGAAAACACTAAAAAGTAAAAATCTTCTTAAGTAAAATTTCTAGGAGGATCTTGCATTTAACCCAATATAATGAACATATAAATTATGTTATTACTTGGAGTTAGAAAAGTACATTTTCTCTTTGTATTTTCGTGGTAAAAAATGTTGACCTAAACACAATGTTAGGTTATCTCAAAAAGGTGAAGAGGAAAAGGGTATGACCATACATATTTAGTTATATAAATCACCTTATAAAGTCAAAATTATGTATTGAGCATATATATATATGACATATGAAATTAAAAGCATGTAATTCTAGTTTTAGCTTGTTTTTGTTTCAATTAGTTTGGCCTAGAATATATTCATTTAAATAAAAGCTTTAGTTAAAAACATAGAAAAATATAAGAAAATTAAATAAAAATTATATATATAATATATATTTAATAAAAATAACGTCACCCGCCTCCCCACCTTGCCGCCACGCACCCCCCACAAAAGAGGGTGAAGGCATCGCCATCGTCCCATCGCTATGCCGACCCCCAATCTGGACGACGTCGTCACTGCCCAAATCTGCGTTGGGCGACAATGGTTGCGCAGATCTATCTAGGCGGTCGACGACGCCTAGAGTAGATATAGGCTTGGGCAACCGTCGCTGTCCAGCGCAGATATGGGTGACGTGGGGGAGCGACGATGTTGCCCTCACTCCCCTTTGTGGTTTAATTGTTTTAAATAAAATAAAGTATTAAATTTTTATTTTAAATATATATAATGCTAATTTAAGTTTAAATATCATTTACAGTAAATAATATAATTTATTAAATATACTTAAACTAAACAATAATTTAAAAATTAATTAATAATACATAGTTTTAATTGATTAATATTTGTATTAATTTATATATTTAAATTTGAAAAGTAAATTTTAGTATATTAATTTTTGTTTGTGATTCTAATTTATTTTTTAATTTGAATTTTTAAAAGTTTAAATACGAGTATAAACTATCTCTAAATTCAAGCTGAAGAACTCCTTGATATGAGTAACTATCTCTACATTTACTCAAAGAACTTCTTGATATGAGTATAAACTATATACAAATTCAAGAGAACTCCATGATACAAATATAGACTATCACAAATGTATTTGAAAAGATCCTTTATACGAGTGTAAATTATCTCCAAATTTACTTGAAGAACTCTTTGATACGAGTATATATAAATTATCTACAAATTCAAGCTGAGGAACTCCTATATACAAGTATAATATCTATATGTTTACTTAAAAACTCATTGATATGAGTAAAAACAATCAACAAATTCAAATAAGTTCAAGTCAAAACTCTTTTATATGAGTATAAACTATCTACAAAGTCAAGTTTGAAGACTTTTGATATGAGAATAAACTATTGACAAAATTCAAATGAATTACGTTATGATTTGATCATCCCAAAAAGGTACATAGGCAGTTTGACCTATGTTTTCAAGTTAAGTTACATGTTAAAGAAAAGAATATCATATAAAAAATCAATTTCGAGACAACTTCACTCCTTCACTTCATTGCAGTAGATGCTCGTGAACAACTCTCAATAGGGCATTTGTAGACAAGCAAATTTTCTTGCCAAATCAAATGAGGACAACTGTAAAATAATATATTAGTTATCAATTATAATCTTTATCTGTTTATATTTTTTAATATATTAAATTAATTCCAAGTGTAATAAGTTAAGTTAATCGATATTTTAATATACATTTTGTCTTCAAACCAAATGACCGATAAGTGTCAAAATTAAGTGTTTCGCTCAATCAAATCATGCTTCGCAGTCAAAGATTCAAGCCAATCAGATGGCTCCATGTGGAGCAACTACATGTACGCTCCAATCAAATGAAGATAAATAATTTGATATTATCTATTTTGAAAACACAAATATTAAAGAGATAATGTCAAATTGACCAATCATGTCATGCCAAATATTTGATGTCTTTTATCTCTTTAAATTAAATTATAAAGAGATAATATAAAAAATTGTCAAATACACCACACTCTATTTCTTTGACAACTATATAAAGGGGTCCTTGGAGCTCGTTCAAAACACACACAACTCAAGATGCAAGTGAAAAAACAAGTCTAGAGATAAGAAGACAAGTCAAGATGCAAGCCAAGACACAAGAAGACACAACTCAAGACGCAACTCAACACACAATTCAAGATACAAGTGAACACACAAATAAGAGAGAATTCAAAAAGTTTTTAAAATCCTCTTAAGTACAAATCAAGGAAGATCCACGACGTTCAAGGCCAAAATCATGGCGTTCGTCGCGAAAATCATCCAAATTCAATTTTTTATTCAAGAAGAAGTCGAGAGACCCGAGAATTAACTTTATCAAGACAAAAATCCTCTTTGGCTGAAGATCAAAATATCAAATTCACCAAGAAACATTCAAGTTCAATTCAAATATATTAAATTTATATCAAGTTCAACGTCAAAAGAGATTAAACGTCAAACTCCACCTTAAAAATTGCCAAAATCAAGGACCGTCTTCTTAAAATGAAGAATCAAAAGATTAGATAGAGACCATAGCTAATTTTACTTATCATATATATATATTTTTATTTGTAATTATTTTCTTGTGTTTTGACTTTCGGGAGATACAATAAAATTTTGTGTTGACAGTAATTGTTTGGGAACTGCTTGATGGATCCTAGGACAAATATTCAACATCCAATTGATTTCGTAGCAAGAAACAATTCGATGTAAGACTGATGATGGTGGTCGTAGACAAGTGCTATTTTACGAGGCTTACACTATTGTTCTGTACGTCGTTCAATGATGTATTGCGTCCATCTTTAATGTTGTTTGACTCGTTTGAATATCATTATTTATTTATTTATTTATTTATTATTATTAAATAAAATAAAAAAGGGTAAATCATATCGACAGGCCTGATTAATTACACAAGCATGTCATGTCCGGTATAAAATTACATGTACGAGGGGTTGTTAGTGAAATGAATTCATGGGGTGTTTGTGTAAAGTTTCTCCATTGAATAGGGGTGTGCTTGTAATTACAATTACAACCCCATATGATATATTTGTAATTTTGCAAAAGACAGGATGTGTTTGTGTTATTAGACCTAGCCTCAGAATTGTCAATATAGTTTACCTTAAAAGTATCTTACAATCTCGTTAAGGAGAATTACACCTATTTCTGTGCAGCGAGCTTGGTTCCGATTTGAGGGGGGATTATGATAAATATAAATGAAATGACATAAATAAAGCAAGAATGACCATACTGTATTCAGGACCCACGCCCTTCGAGTCGGCCGACCTAAATCCGCTCCATACATCCCGTCACTGGAGCCGTTGATCATCTGATAATATCTAGTGGAAAATAATGCCACGTGGACCAGACAATTAGGCACATTTCGCCCTATAAATATATTCATTGTGCTTCATTTATATAACACATTTATTACGCTCAACCAGCATTTTATATACCAAGCTCGTGTATTTCTATTTCGATCTCGACTGATTTAAACGTCGGAGGATATTAGATAAGAACCTCCCAACAAATCTAACGACCTGTTTTTTTCTCAGGCCCCAAAGCTTTATCTTGAATATCTCTTGGGTGACCATTGACCTACTAAAGAACTTAATTTTGATTTAGATTAGTAACCAATTCTTATTTAATTAATTAGGGTGGATATATGTTCATTCAAGGACCTGGAGAAAGTAGCAATCTGCCAGTCTGCCATCCAATATTATTTATTCCGGTCATTAAATTCAAGGCTGGCCCGACATTCCAATATTGACGACAACAGGTTTTATAACCTAAGATTTTTTTAAAAAAATAAATGAATAATAGTGGGGAAATTGAGAACATTACTTTCATAATTGGTAATTAAGTGTTTTGACCTGGACCTGCAAGTCTTTCTTTCCCTTAACATTAATTATGAGAGTATTTGTAATATAGTTTTTACTTTTATGGTTGCAATGAGTTGTACAGATAAATTGATTTTAGTTGCAGTGGAAGTCAAGAGTGTCTGAAAATCAAAATAAAAAAAAAATAAAAGAAAAAAAAGTTAAAGTTGAACACACTACAATAAAAATTAACCTTTCGCTATGTTATAAATGATCATTGATCAAAAATCGTGGTAAATTAACACTTTTGACCATTGTTAAATAAAATTAATGTAAAAACTTAAATTTTTGCCACGATTAGTCAATATTTGTCATGATTTTTAATCGTAGCCAAAACATTTGCCAGGCCACACTTATAGAAACATGGTTAATGACCGTTGCAAAGCCGTGGTTAACTTGTATTCGCCATGATTTTTTTCTGTTGACCACAATAATTAACTGTAATGACAACTAACTTCACAATACTTTTTCTAGTGACAATTGGGAAAAATAGCTTAACATTTACAATTGTACGAATAAACTACAGAAATTAGCATGGACTTATAATTATTAAATAACTACTAGTACAGTAGATCACCGCTGCTATTAGTAGACCAATGAATAGAACCCATGACTTGTTGGTCAATTAGTTTCACCAACTAACCTACACCTCATTGGCCAAAAGTTGTAAATTAAAACATCATTTCGGTCTTATATTCACAAAAAATTGAAAAACACTCATTTTAAGTTGTTGCAAAAAATTAAAATTTCGTTTCTAACACATGGTTCGAGTTAATAAATATTATAATCTTCTTTAAACCGTTTCAGAAACACTGTAGAAATTTTGGAATATTAAAGTAATATAGACGATAGTCATAAAAATAAAAATTTAGAATGTTACCTTTTTCTTTTTAATTCAAGCATATCTATTCTAGTTCTCTATCATTTATGCCAATCAGAATAAATCATTTTCATGTAATATAATTATATATTAGGAGTTATTATTTCATGTAGTTTCTCTTGAAACTAAACAATAATATAGTATTTACTTTTGTTAACTGTGTTATAAAATGTCGCTATAATATTGACATTTTATTATATTGATATATACATATAACATTATTAGCTAATTTACTGCAATATTAAATCAATTTTGTACGAAAATTATGAAAAATGGAGTTTTAAGAAAACTAAATAATTTCGAAACTGCCCTCTATATTCGTTTTCCTAAAGTCGAAATAAAATTTTTTCCATAATTTCGATGGAAACGGACGAACATTATTTTAAATCATATATGGTTGCATGTCATTATTCCTAATTAAAAGCTGTTGTTTGTGCATATATATAAATAAAATTAGCATAATCAATACTATTGAGATGGGAGTAATAAGAACAACTTTAAGTACATGTGTAAATACACAACCTTTCACAATAATTAACCAACCAATTAAGTGGTTGAAATGTCTTGTATTTGGGCTCACCATTATTTACTAGTGTCATTATAGACTCTTTTTGTGTCTGGTTGGATTAATGTGGAGGACTATTATTGGAATTGTATCATGAGAGCATGTTTTAATACTTGACATGCTATTTGAGTGTATAACAAGACTTGTAATGTACAAAATTTGAAAATTTCTTTTCTGATTTATTGCTAATTCTTTATTTAATTCAGTTCGGTCTGTGGTCAAAACTTAACTTTTCACACTAATTTATTGGACTGTAGTTAATAGTACTGTTGATTTACTATATGATTTTTAAGCCGTACTTGTTTATAATGTAAGAAATAATCTAACTTTTTGTATGTGTATGGCAATTTGTATCTATACTATATATAAATATATAAATCATAAGTGTTTGTTTTTCACTGTGAAAAGGAAATGTATATTGGGTATGTATGCCCAAATATTGTGGGAAAAATTGAGAAACAGAGGATTGAAAGCAGGCAAGCTTTCCTAGTTGGACTGGGGAGGATAAATTTTTAGTTCAAAATTTCCTTGAAAATCACATTATGTACTTGAATTGATAGACATTGCAGTTGTAGAATGTTTCAACTGATAGGTTTTCCTTGATATCATAGGCTGAATATAGATTACTTTATACATTATTGTTACAAGAAAAATATGTACCAGAGGTTCACTAGAAAAAATTATGATTTTTTGCTATGGTTAATTACTATGGTCAAAAGAAAAAAAATTATGACGAATACAAATTAATCACGGCTTTGCAACGGTCATTAGCCGTTGTTTCTGCAAGGGTGGCCCAAACGGTGACGAATATTGATTAACCATGGCACGTGCATTTTCCTGGAGATAATGGTGAACTCCGTAAAAAAAAAAAAAAAGGACTAAAATCACAAAAATTAAGGACCAAAATGCTATTCTAGAAAGTTAAAGGATGAAAACGTCAAATAACTTAAATTACGAGACCAAAAATGCATTTAATCCTGCAAATAAATGATGATTAATAACAGATCAAGTAGTTGCTTTATTGATAAATAAGTTTTTAATTTCATTTTTTCTTTTTTCTTAATGTAATGTATTGTTTTATATATTAGACTCTTATTTATAAAAATACAATTTAAAAAATAAGAGAATATTTATTATATGTACACATAAACAACGTGTGAGAACAGTTAGTATTGTTAAAAAGTTAGAAACAATTACAAGAAACCTCTAATATTGGTCCCAAAAGGCGACCTAAGTGAGGATAAAATCTGACAAGCCTTTGTTTCTGCTTTCCCACTCATAGCCCTTCACAAATTTACACACACAAATAATGCAATTTTCAGCTATCCCTTTCCCAAAATCAATTTGTTTGCATGGGAATATTTGGGTGAGGCAAATTCTCTTTCACATAATTATACTTGTCCACAGGCATCAAAATAGATCCAATATGTATTACTCTTAAGTTTACAAAAAGTCAACTATATATATATAGGGTAAATTACAGCTACTTTATTTGAGGTTGGATATAATTACAAATATCTATTTGTTGTTTAAAAAATTATAAATACCCCCTGAGGTTTGTAACCGTCTAACAAATAACCCATTTTCATCCATTTTTATAAGTGAACTGACCAGAATGCCCTTGTGCAAACTGAATAGTCTTAAAAAAAATTTGAATTTGTTTGGACTACAATGCGCAGGAAGAGATTTCTTAAGTTGTTTACACAGAGGACTAATAATGCAATTCGCCTCGATTTATTTTTCTACAATTTTAACTAAAAGTTCAAAGGCTAAAATAGTCAATTTTAGGCATTTGGTTAAAAATTACAAACCCCATAGGGTATTTGTAATTTGTCAAATAACGAGGGGGTATTTGTAATTATGCCAAAATTCAAGGGAGATGATTGTAATTTATCATATATATGTATATATATAAGAAACAAGTACGATTTTAATCGTATAAGTATAGGTAGGAGGTATTTTTGGTTCACATAAAATTTATTTTTGCAATTAAGCACAATAATTTTGAAAAATTAGCACATGAAGGACATTTATCGACATAAATTTCAAATTGGGCTAGAAAATGTCACCAATTTCCAGACCTCACATAACACGCACTTGACATTTTAGGCCAAAATTATTATTTTCGGCGACAAGAGTTTAGCGTACGATTATTTTAAAATTATTGTCCTTCATTGCTAAAATGAATTTTAAGTGAATCAAAAGTACCACCAACTGACACTTGCAGAACGAAAACTGCAATTTTCCTTTTATAAGCAGAACGTAAACATACAAGATAGAATAAAGTGTACATTCTCGTAAGGTAGGTTATGGGATCGGACCAATTTAAGCAGGGTGAGACTAAATTGTACGTGTTTTTTTTTTTTTTTTGAGTTATCATATATATTGCAATAGGATGAACTGAATATATTGAAATCAGATTTATAAATTAGACGAAAAAAATCAATAATCTCCTGTCTAAGTGGTGGGTTTGAGGCCTCACTATCAAGAAGTCGTGAGTTCGAAATCTACGATGTAGGTGTGAAGTCTACTTTCATAGTATTATGTGTATATTATTTCTTTGTTGCTTTAGAGTTGTTGTTGGCAGATTTATAAATGTTGTTCTAATGCGTATTGAACATTATAATATTATGTTGGTTGCTTTAATAATATCGTCGTATTTTTTTTAAAAAAAATTGGACGAAAAATACAAACAATCCGGTTTTAGATATGGGTCTACACACATCCACTTCCGTGTGCACCTACTAAAATTTCGTAAACTATATAGGCCTATAGACCTACTCAATATTATGAGATTCAGAGACACTTTATTTGTATCAAAAGCAAATAATAATTAATCTCCCAAGATAAAATTTGCCCACATATAAAAAGTATATATTATCTCGACATTTCATGAAATTAGGACTAGCAACACACAATTTATTATCTTCTGTAAAATTACGAGTATACCCCTTACGGGTGTGTAGTTAGTACTAAAACGTACCTTATAAGGGGGTTGTGTAAAATTTTACCGTTGAATAGGCATTACAAACAATAATGTCATTAAGAACGACACAAATTTCTTGCAAAATTGCAGAATTCATTGCTAATTTATGTTAACAACGAATTTAACAAGGAAATATTTCTTTTCTAAAGTTAATTTTGAAATTACAAGAATTTAAAATTCTTATACCCTGTAAAATTCATTATAAATTACCAACAAACTTACTCTCAATTCTAATTTTCCTAACTATTGACATAATTTCTTGTAGTGACGGGTGTATTTATAACTATAACTACAGTTTGAACGAACACATTTATAATTTTATAAATGAGAGAAAGTATTGGTATAATTAGATCTAATCTCCTAATCGTATCAACGAAATCTACCCAAATAAAGAAACTTTTGAATTTGATCATCATGTGCTGCGACAATCATTAAAGGACTTGTCACGAATTAATTAACAAAGTTTAATTAAAACTCGATTTATATCAATTATATGACCTAAATAATTAAATTTAAACCTGTCCAAAACGTTGGAATGGACACTAAGTACCTAAATCTTGACTAAGTATTCGATGTTGAGACAACTTTATAGGAGTCGTGATCTTAACATTATCATGGTAATAATGTATAATCCTAGATTTTGGGTGAAACTGAAACATGAATGGACCACTCATATAAATACTTGCAGCAGGCTTTCTTGGGTGGTGGGTAGGCCCCCACCATACATTAACTCTTGGGCCTAAGTTAGGTAAATATATATATATGCTTGATGAATGTATCTATATATTTATACGTATTTATGTATACGTACACCTCTACATTAGACAAATTTATTTATTAAATGCAAAAAAAAATTCAAAATTGGTGTCATTTGACATCAATTCTGAAATTGGACAAAGACGGGGTACAAAAGACGGGGTTTGTACCCCATCTTTGTTGGGTTGCCTGACACACCCAACTTTATATATATATATATTTTTTTTCTTAATATTTTTTAAATTAATTAAGTATTATTATTAATTAAAATTTTAAAATAATAATTAAATTTAATTATATAATTAATATTAATATTAATCAATTATTATTTTAAAATTTAGAATTATTATTTATAATATGTTAATTATTTTTTCTAAAGAAATACAATTAAGTTTTTAATAATTAATAAATATATTTATTAATTAAATATGATCTATAATATTACATTGTTTAAAAAATAAAAAATATTATAAATTAGTGATGATTATAAATTATAATAGTGACCACCAGTTTCATATATATGTCGTTTGTATTGGTGTTGAGGTCTTTTTTTTTTTTTTTTTCCACCAATCGGTTGTGTTGGCTAATTTATTTTTAAACTACGATTAACAATTATATTATCTATTTTTTAATTAGTTGTCGAGGTCTTTTTGTTTTTTTAAAAATTTGATAAACGTAGTTGTTAATCAACATAGTTTAGGGTAACTTAGGTCATTTGACATTTTCATCCTTTAACTTTTTAGGATAGCATTTTGGTCCTGTATCATTTTAATTTTCGTAATTTTAGTCATTTTTTCGCCGGAGTTGACCCTTCTCGCCGAAAAAATGCTTGTGTCTCTCAATTTAGTCATTTATTTTAAACTACGATTAACAACTATATTATCTACTTTTTTAATTAGTTGTCGAGATCTTTTTATTTTTTAAAAAATTTGATAAACGTAGTTGTTAATCAACATAGTTTGAAAATATGAGCCAACAGACGTGATTGGTGAAAGGAAAAAAAAAAGACCTAGACACCAATACAAGCGACATACATATGAGACTGGTGGTCACTATTATAATTTATTATCATCACTAATTTATAATATTTTTATTTTATACACAATGTAATATTATAGATCATATTTAATTAATGAATATATTTATTAATTATTAAAAAATTAATTATATTTATTTAAAAAATAATTAACATATTATAAATAATAATTTAAAATTTTAAAATAATAATTAATTAATATTAATATTAATTATATAATTAAACTTAATTATTATTTTAAAATTTTAATTAATAGTAATACTTATTTAATTAAAAAAATTAATATATATATATATATATATATATATATATATAAAGTGGGGTGTGTCAGGCAAATTGCCTGACACACCCAACAAAGACGGGGGTACAAACCCCGTCTTAAAGATGGGATTGTACCGCATCTTTGCTTAATTTCAAAATTGATGTCATTTTAAAATTTTTATTTTTTTTGTATTTAATAAATAAATTTGCCTCTACATTAATATCTTCAAATTTTAGATTCATTAAAAGGGTTCTTGTCGCTGAGCTGGTGAGGTGCATATGGTTGATAGGCTATTCTAATTTTATTCTCTACGAATTGATTTTTGTAATTTAGTGTGTAATTTTAAAATTTTGATAATTAATTTAGTTTTTTTCCGGCTAATTTGGTCGGAAAATTACGTACATGACTCAATTAATTGCAATTTTAGTCTGTAAATTTTTGCAAGACAAAAAATGCCAACCACTCCTAATTAAGTTGCAGGACAAAATTAAAATTTAATTGGATTATGTGCAAGTCACATACAATTTTATAATAAAATTAATTTATGTCAATAGTTAACAAAACTCTCAATTTACCGTTTGTTTATAAATCAATAGTTTATGTCAAATTTTGTAAAGTTTGGAAATATCAATAAATACTAGCCCTCAATGACACCCTAAATATTCTTACGACCTTCATACCTTTTCTTTTACAATCTTTGCTAACTTAAGTATCGGAGGACTATAACATGGGTCTTTCTAGTATTGTTGTCACATGATCTTTTCTTGCAGGACATCCAATTGGATTTTTAGCTTACCTAAATATTTTTAGAAAGTTAATTGCAATTTTAGTCCCACGGCATAAGGTGTTTTGCAGAATTAGTCACATGGTTTCATAATAGCCAACTTTAGTCCTGTAAATTAATGGTGGGACACTTTTTAGTCCGATAAATTAACAATGGCCTGCAAAAAGCATTCCACTGTTAAATGTTTCGCGGAATGCCCATGTTAAGTCCAGTTAGTTAAATATTAGTCCCACAATTAAATTACAATTTTAGTCTCCCTAACGAAATTACCGAAAGCCAAGAAATTATCAATAACTCAAAGTACATATTCCTCCACAAGTGTGCAATTTTGGCCTCCACATTCTTGATTTTTTCCCCTCAAAAATGGAATTTCCTCTTCAATAGTGAAAGCTATGGAATACTATCTTCCAGACACACCAAGTCAAATGTTACAAGATATCCGATGGACAAGCCATTGCCACGCTAGTGGATTTTGGAATCAAGAACAACAATATGTTGATTGCATTAATGGAGGCGAGGAACGTTGTAGGAGTCGTGGTGATAGTAATAGACATAATAATAAAATTATTATGAATAATGCTATATTAATAATGCTAATGGGAGTGAAGAGGGTGACATGGAAACTTGAAATTTGTCGTACTTGTGATACTCAAATACTTGATATTTTATTCGATGTATGAATTTAAAAACTTTGAAGTTTGACATATTATTGTTATTTCTTCATATTTATTGTTTCTTTTTTGTGATTTTATGTACTTTTTTATTTTTATTAGTTACTGTTGCACGCGGTTCCCGCGAAATTGTAAAAAATTATGGTGTGAGGAATAAGAAAGAAAGATGTCGTGAGAAAAAAAAATTGTATAGTGGGATGAGAAAAACGTGGGAGAGTGGGTTTCAGGAAAAAAATATATATTTTTAAAATTATTAAAAAAATATTAAAGTTACTATTTTGATCAATTTTCTTTTGAAGCGGAAGAATGAAATTAAAGGCTAAATTTGGGTATTTAAAAATTGACACGACAAAATATTTTCTTTTATAATTGTATAGATGTTGAACATGAAAGTGCATATATGATGTAATTGACATAGCAGATAATAGCACTTTTAAGAATATAGCTACAGAAAATCATTGTTGCAGTTTCAAAATTCACTATAAATTTTTTTGTGATTTCTAATAGAGTGAACTACGAAATTATCATAGTTTTGGAAAAGAAAATTGGTATGACGTCCCATTTGCAATGAAAACAAAAATGGCTATAAAATTTCCATCACTACAGGTAATGAAAACAACCACAAAAGTACTTCTATTTCTATTGGGACGACATTGCTACGGAATTTTGGTAGAAAAAATTATATATAATTTTCTTAGCCACGACACTGAAAATTACTACAAAATTTCCACTTCCATTGGGAAGACGGTGGCTACAAATTTTATGTTATTATATTGGATATAACAATAGAAATTCCGTAGTTAAAATTCTAAAAATTATTAAATATTCGCAATGGATAATTTGCCATTACTACAACAAAATTAACTACAAAACTTACATAATTTTTCTTACAGAGTGCAAGGATCTAGGGATTTGGAAAGGGAACGGGCGGCAGATCTGGGAAGGAAGAGAAGCGGAAGACGGGGATAAGGGAGGAGAAGGGGAAGAGAAGGGGCCTGCGGTGCAATGTTAAAATATGGAACTAAAAATCGATATCTTTAAAAGTTTGAGACTAATATTGCATAACACCTTAAAGTTTGGAACAAAAATTTCCTAATCCCAACACACAACAAATACGTCTTTCGTGTAATTTTAGTTAAATTCTTTTCATATCTCTTAATTATTTATTTGGTATAATAAATTCTGTCATACTCGTCCGTCAAAATAATTTTATTTTTTTAATACTGAGCGATAATATATTAATTTAAAAATACAATGATATTTCTACAACAACCAACTGCTATTACAATATTCAGTTCACAGTATAACAACATCTTTATATCTACCAACACCTACATTAAAACAATTAAAAAAATAATACAAATATTTTATAAACTAAACAACACCCTACGTTCGTAATAGTCGAATATAGGGTTTTGTTGAATGATGATTTGTTGTTTAGGTAGATTTATACGAAGTGATGAGCATCACAGCTGAAGGTACATTTGTCTCTTCTTTATCGTGCATGAATATAATTTGGAGGCAGGGGTGGTTGTGTTGCCCATCTGCTGCTATACCATTTCAGACTTTGGATTATATTGTCCGCATATTGTTTCTGTGTGTATATAATAAATAATTTTTAATATTTTAAAATATATTATAAATAAGAGTAAAATGTATAAACAAATACATTATATTAAAAAAAAAGGAAAGAAAAAAAATTAATTTATCAATTAATATAAAATTTGAAAAGTTGAATAAAATAGTTATTCTTATCAGTTAAGAGTTATTTTTGACTTACAAAAAAATAATGTAACAATGTCGTTAACCGTCATTTATGAATAAAAAAGTAGTTTTTTTATATATATAATAGTATAGATATATCTATCTATCTCTCATGCACATCACTTTCACTCATTCACTGCCACCTTAATTACACTCACTCTCACTTCTTCTTTTGTCCTGCTGCATTTCAATTCAATGGAGGCCACTCACTTTTAATATCTTCATCTTTGCTTAATTGTGGTAGGTGAATTACCTTTTCATAATTACCAGTTTACCACCATGGTATATTATCGGGAAAAATGCATTTTTAGTCTTGCAACTTATGGGTGCCATTTTTGGTCCTAAACAAATTGACTTTTGTTATTTATTCTTGTATCTTTAAAATTTTGACAGTTTTAGTCATTTTTTGAAAAATGTATGTGACTTGCACATAACCCAATTAATTTATAATTTCAGTTCTGTAAATTGAGCAGGACAAAAGAATGTCACACCCCACTAAGTTCAAATTAATTTGATCATGTGCAAGTCACGTTCAATTTTAAGTCAAATTGGACAATTTTAAGTCAAATTGGATGGAAAATGATTAAAATTGTCAAAAGTTTAATAAAAAAGTGACGTGGACTAATATTCGGATTTTTCTAAATATATAGGACTCAATGTGAGAAAGGTGTAGCATATAGGATAAAATTGAAAACGGGCCTATTATATGGGACGAGGAGTGTGATTTTTCCTAAAACATCTCACGATTTGCCCGATAATTCATGTACGAGTATTTCAAATATATCAAATAAAAGTATCAAAGTGTCAATAATTATAATATTTCACCAAATAAATTAATGAAGCATATTGTCATTGTTATTGATGCAATTGTATAGTAAAACCTCTATAAATTAATACTCGATAAATTAATAATCACTCTAAAATAATAATTTTTCTCAATTCCGATTTGGGCCCAAGGCTAAATTAATAATTTTAATAAATTAATAAGATAATAATTTTTCAAAAGACCCTTATTTTATGGTCCCTTCAATATTATAAATTAATAATTCTATAAAGTTACAAATATAACTAGGACAACTTAGTAAAATATGATTCTATTGTTGTTTACTTCTTAAAATTTGAATCTAGTTGTATTTCATCTCAAACTTCCTTCCTGCATACAAAAGCTCCACTGTTGCGTTCTCATACTACAATTAGTCAGCACTGCCTCTTTAATTAGTTAGTATTGCATCTTATTGCATCTTTAATTAGTCATATTATGCATGAACGTCATTCAGTTAGTCAATACAATGAATATGTTTTATTCATGAAGAATAATGTAGGTTTGTTGAATCACAAAAAATCTCTTTAAATTAATAAATTATTAATTTATCGATTAATTAATACCTCTTTAAATTAATAAAATTACGTGGTCCCAACATTATTAATTTATGGAGGTTTTACTGTATGTAACACTATACAAGAAAAGTGCAATTTTGGTCCCAAAATGTAGGGTGGTTTGCAATATTAATCTCATATTTTTTTGAAATAGTCAACATTATAGTATCATACTTTAGGAAAATATTGCAAAGTTAGTCCCACCATAGTAATACTAGTTCCACACTTTAGAAAATGATTACAAAATTAGTCCCAAAGTTTGCCCCGAATGTTGCAAAGTTAGTTCCAAAAGTTGCAATTTTTTTACGGTGGGACTAACTTTGTAATATTTTCCTAAAGTGTGGGATTAATATTGATATTTCAGAAAGTGTGGAACTAATATTGCAAACCCCCATATACTTTTGAACCAAAATTGTAATTTTCTCAACATTATACATATAGGTTATTTTTTAGGGTTAAATACATTGTGCACCTCTTAATTATGCATGTAGTTGCATTTACCCCCTAAAGTATAAAAGGTATATAAAAAATACCCTGACAAAATAATTTGGTATTAACAGGACAAAAGTGTCCTTCTCACTTATCCTGTATATTTTTCATTTTACTCCCTAAAGTATGTTTTATTCAAAAATATTCCCCAAATTTATTTTCAGAGATTTAGAATTTTACTCAAATTTTATTTAAAAATTAATATTTAAAATTTATAACTTTTTATAATTATGTAAAATAAAATAAAGAATATTTATAGTCTCAATATATGCAAATACGTTTCAGATAAAATTATTTATGTCAAAATATACGTGTAAATATATAATGCATATAATTTCATAAAAAAGTATGTTATATAACTTATAAGTTTTTATTCAGTTATGTGTATGACAAAATTAAAATATATCAATATCATCAGTAAAAAAATTATAGAATATTATAGATTTGCATATTTTACAATATATATGTTCGATGTAATATTTTAAAATAGTATTGATAATAGAAAAAAGTTCAATATATATAACAACACAGGCAAAACTTATGTAATTTGAATAGTTGTGTAAACAATATAACAATTGTAAATTTATAGAGTTTATATAGATTTTATACTAATTATAAAAATCATAAACTTTGGGTAGTATTTATTTTAAACAAAATTTTTATAATAATTCAAATTGTGTTTTAGGAGAATGATTGTAAATAGACATATTTTAGGGGGTGTAAATTATATTAAGGGCAGTGGCTTAATTGTATTTACTACCCGTATAATAGGGGGTTTGACAAAATAAGGACCCTAAATATATAGGTGGCAAATAGTGCCCCGAAAATTATTTATTTATTTATTTATTTTGGCAATTGCAGGACTCTGACCACCGAATTTTTAAAAGTGACCGAAATTTGCTAATGTGGACAAAAATTGGGGATTTTTGGGGAGGTTTTTTGCTGACATGGGGTTGTAATAAAAAATTAATTGTCAACTAAGATATTTTCTTATTTTTTTCTTGTCACATGAGCACTTACTTGGAAAATTTCCTGCCACATAAGCAATGACATGAGGAAAAAAAAAAGAAAAATACACTCTTTTATTTGGGTATTCTTTTACTGACCGGTTATATTTTTTATCTCTCCTCTAACACAGAAACAAACTTTGAATTTATATTTTATACTAGCTGTCATGAAACGACTCTGTGTGGATATAATAAATAATCTTACACACTTTAAAATATATTACAAATTAGGATAAAATATATAACTCAATACATCAATTTTTTTAAAAAAATAAAAAAGAAAAAAATAAAATAAAATGTATTATCAACACAACAAAAAAATATAAATTTTGTGATTTCTGACTGAGGACATTACACGCGCATAGGGCCTAATATTAATGGGTAAATTAGTAACTTGAGGGGGAAAGGGGGTGAAATTACTAATATACCCATTAAATAGTAGGCCCTACGCGCGTGTAATGCCCACAGTCGGAAAATACACAAAATTTGGCCGAAAAATTAAAAATAAAGGTAATGAGCAAAATTTACAAAGGTTCAAAGGTGATTTATAAAAAAAAAAAAAAACGATTGAGGCCAAAGTACAAATAACCCCATACGTCGGAAGTATCTGCATTTTACTCTAATGATAGTATTTAGTAACAAATATTATAGAAATTATTTATGACTAATTGTGAGGACGAAATTTGTAATATAATTTAGCACGGAAAAGTGAATCCATACCTAATCCTTCCCAAACTCATGAGGTGATTTATTCAACTCATTAAACAATGTCATTTTTTTCTGGGCTGAAATTTTCGGTTCCTAATTCCGCCCAAAACCTTCATTCCATAATCCGTGGCACATTTGTATTTTTCAACATTCAAAATATTCATCACACTTTTCACTGAATTTGGGGCAAATTTGCGACAACAGTGTGTAAAATTTTCACTTTCTGTAGAATATTTCAATTATGCTTTTTTTTTTTTAAGCTTCTTAGGATGATTTTTGCGATGTATTTGTGAGGAAAGTTATTTTATCATTGTTGAAATTGCTTTGTCCGTTGACACTAAATCTGTCTCAAACGTGTCAGAACTTGCGGCATATGCACGGTCATCACAAATCTATCACAAATTAGACGAATTTTGCAACGACTCTGCCATGAACTCCAGCCTTCAAGATCTTCTTCCCAAATTCATCACAAACGTATTCTAAAATGTGTCAAAACTTACGACATACACAGCGCAATTTGGGACTAGTTTTGAAATGACTTTGCGACGGACTCCACAAGTCCAAGATATCCATTCCACATCCGGCCAAATTTATTGCAAATCTATCGCAACTTTTCAACAACACAGAGGTATAGCAAAACCCATCCTAAAACTTGTACGAAATTAAATTTTCGAAATTCTTTGCCAAGGATCAGTCCCCCACCAACTCCAGGTCGAATTTGGGTCAAATTTCGTTACACGTGTGCCACTGCAAATGTTCATCATTATTTGTGACGATTTTTACAACATTTCTTTAGGCCACTGATTATCCGTACCGAAATCGTCGCGAATTCCGACGCAAATTGGGTTCAACTCGATTAGAAAGTCCACGTCTATAGGCAAAAACAATGAATCATCTACCACATTAATTAGGTTCTAGCTAGAGCCCGGATTGTTAATCACATCTGTTTCCATCGATAATACCAGCTACATAGTTTGAAAGAAAATTAATAATATTATTCTAAAATTGGGTTAAAGACAAATTACCCCCGTGTTATTGGAAAAGTTCAATTTACCCCCCTGTGAAAAAACAAAGTGCAAAAAACCTTCTTATACTTTTAGAAATGATGCAATTTACCCCCTCGACGCGATTGGTGCATTTCAAACGCCATTTTCTACTTTTTTTAATTTTTAATTTATAAAATTATATTTTTACCTTTATATTAAAACCGTTTCTAATATCATTTGGATGAGCGGTTCAAATCTCACCAACATTATTTATAAATATATTAAAATTTTAATATATATATATATAATTTTATATAGTTTTAAAAATATTATATATGTTTAATTATATATATTATTTATATAAATATACATATATTATATATATACATGTAGAGAGAGAGAGAGAGAGAGAGAAGAGAGAGAGAGAGCACGAACAGGGGAGGAGGGGCTGGAGTTGCAGCGGCGAGTCGTCTGAAGCAAGGAGTAGGGGTTGCCGGCGCGACGAGCAAGGGTGGGGTGGTTTCAGAGGTGGCGATTGGGCTGGGTGAGATTTCCAGATTGGGGAGGGGGAGGGTTGCAGCGGCGAGTCGTTGGGGGGAGGCTTCGGCCGCGGGTAGGTGGGGGGGACAAAGGGTTTCAGTCGCGGGGGAGGCGACGGGCGAAGTGGGCGGCGACGAGCGAAGGCGAAGTGGGCAGCGACGGGCGAAGGCTGGGCGCTGTGGGCGGCGAGGGGCGAAGGCGAAGGGCAGAGGCTGGGGGCGGCGACGGGCGGAGGCTGGGGGCGGCGACGGGCAGAGGCTGGGGCCCCGGCGAACAGAGGTTGGGGGCGGCGGGTGGTATACATAAATATATATATATATATTTATGTATATATATAATATATATCATATTTATATATATAATAAATAATATATATATATATAATATGCAATATCTGGACCATTAATCGTATTTAATCTTAGTCATCCATTTCAATAAATTTGTATTAACCATTGGATTGATTATAAATAAAATCTAATCGTTCAAAATTTAAGATATAAAAAATAATATATTGGCCAAAATGATAAAAATTCGCAGTTGGGGCGCGTGTAATACACCCCTAGCCCCAGGGCGGTAAATTGTATCACTTCTAAAAATATAAGGGGATTTTTTGCACTTTGTTTTTTCACAAGGGGGTAAAGGTGAACTTTTTCAATAACACAGGGGTAAATTGTATTTTACCCTTCTAAAATTATTTAAAAATAATATACATATAGAATTACAATTTTCAACCTTAATTAAGTGTGGAACTAGGGTTGAGATTTTAGTTCACTTGAATTCAATTTGGCAATTAAAGAAAATAATTTAAGAAAAAAATGAGGACATTTGTCACCTGAAATTGTCAATTTGTATTGAAAATTGCTGGAAAATATATTTAAAATGTGACATGCGTGTGACATTCTCCGCCCAAAATTGGCAATATATATCAGGCAAAAAATGAAAAAATGTCACCAATGTGCTATTTGTTTTTTTTTTAAAAATAATTATTGTTCTTTATTACCAAATTAAAATTCCAATTGACAAAAATTGCCAGTATCTCATATTTACAGGACGAAAATTACAACCCTTGTATATATGTTATACCCTATTACGTACATTGCTACATTTGATAGACAAGTCTTTGGCTAACATTATAAGGTCTCATAAATTTGCTACTTCCTCTGATGCACCACTGAGTTTCACATGGCCAAAGTGCAATAATTTTCTGAAATCACATACCAAGAATTATTGTTAGCAGCTGATAGCAAAACTTTCTGCAGGATGTGTGACATTTTGACATTTTTATAATTTATCTTTCTAATAAGTTTTTGACATTCTACGATGTGGATGCTTTCAGTGCCGGATTTTATATAAGTTGCCGGAATAAATCATGTGTCCCTCGCGATTTTGACATTTTTATCCTTTATCTTTTTAGAGGTTGTAAAAGAATTCTATAAATTTTTTACATTTCGCAATTTTAGTTCTTCCAGTACCGAATTTTTCAGAATTTTGTCAGAATAGATAAATATCAAATAGTTACAGGATTTTTTGACAATTTTCTGAAAGATAAAGGAAAGTACCCAAATTACAGTCCAAAAAGTATATTTAAGCCTCTATATATACATATAAATAAGCTGTTTTCGAACTGGATTTTTTTGTTTTTCTTTATTTGTGGGTAAAAAAAGAAATGGACCACAGTTTCATAATAATGGCAGCATTTTGGTGTGTGAGTACTGTGTCTCTTCATGTAAACTGAGGCATCTGCATGAAATTTGATGCTATATATTTCCACCATGCATCTCAACTCATTATTGAAAAATAGAAAAAAAAAAAAGAAAAAAGCATTTTTAATCCTGTAATCTAGGGAGGTAGCAATTTTGCTCCTGTGCAAACTGGTTTTTACAATTTAGTTCTGTAACTCAATTTTCCAACCAAATTTGACGGAAAATGACTAAAGTTACAACACTAAATAGAACTAAAAACGCCAATCGGTAAAAAACCGGTAGCATGAATGTTTATCTAAAAAATGATCCAAAATCATACTTTTTGGATGGTTCTATATTGACTGATGTTGATAGGCATCTGCTGTGAATTAATGGCATATTTATTACAAAAAATTATTTAATTATTACAAGAAAATTGTGTATAAGGGTTGAAATTTTTGCATTGTTCAAATTCATTTTGGTAATTTTATTTTGTACTTTTAAAAGTTTCGCACATTAAGGACAAAAATGATGACAAAAGTACACCCAATTAAGCTGATCACATACACGTTACGTGCACTTTTCTATTCAATTTAGCAAACTACGGTCATTTTTATCCTTGATGTGCGAATTTTTTTAAAATTACTGAATGAAATTGTCAAAATGGATATATATAGGACTAAAACTGGCACATACATGTCCATACTTATAGGACTAAAGTTATTATTTCCCATATATCTTAAATAGAGTGGCTTAAATGCATTTCTGGTCCAATAACTTAGGTTATTTGGTGTTTTCGTCCTTTAACTTTCTAAGTTAGCATTTTGGTCATTCATCTTTTCAATTTTCGTGATCTTAGTCATTTTTCCCGCCGGAGTTCACCATTATTGCCGGAAAAATACATGTGCCTCTCACATGACATTTTAAAATTGGGGCTTTTGTTCCTATTGGCCCATTTCTGCCAGCATTTTTATCCTTTAACTTTAAAGAGTAGCACTTTGGTCCTGTATCTTTTTAATTTTTTGCGATTTCGGTCTTCTTTTTCGCAATAGTTCACCTTTCTCGCCGGTGGAAGTGAACTCTGACAAACAAAAGGACTGAAAGCAAAAATTAAAAAAATACAGGACCAAAATGCTACTCTAAAAAGTTAAAGAACAAAAATACCAAATGACTTAAGTTCCAAAATTAAAAATGCATTTAATCCTAAATAGAATAGTAGATGCAATATGATTTAGCTTAGCAAATGTAACCCGACCAATTAAGTTCAAGGTCTATTAACAAAGCTTATAAACAAACCTCATGTAAAAACAACATATTTTGTAATGACATGGTTACAATTGCAAATGTGCCTTTAGGACACACAGCACTACTACTCCCCGACAATATTAGCCCCATCCTTTTCTTCTTGTTTGCCATTACATTAAAAGGCCGTAGAGAGGTTGTTGACCATGACTGCACCACTCTTTTTCCTTAGTAATACACTTTTTCTACTTTTTATTACCAATTTTGCACCATTTCTAGAAGGGGTCATAAACTAGCTATTTCAGCTCATTATGAACTCAGTTTGTTTTCTCAAAAATCCGAATACTAATCATGTACTTTTTAGATGGGATATTAACTTTGAAGGTATTATAAGATGTTTGGAAGTTTATAATTGTTTTTTGGTGTTTGGTAAATTTTTTAAAAAGAGTTTTATAAGTTTGAAAAATGAGATATTAAAGGTTTATAATCTCTTTTCGAAAAAATAAGAAATTCTTAACTTATTTTTAAAATATTAATAGAATTGTTATTACTTAACTTCTTGTAAGTTCTATTATCTTATTTATTCAAATACCTAAGAGCTTATTTTTATAATAAGACCTGACGTCACATAAGATTTAAAAACATGTCATAAAATTTAGGGTAAATTGCATCCACATCCCCCGAGATTTGCCTAAGTATATATAAATACTTCCCTATTGGATCGAAAATTATAATTACCGCACCCAAAGTTTATTTGGTTTTACATGCAATTGCATCCGGCAGGGTTAATGTGAATTCTATATATATGCAATGTTCCAAAAATACCCCTCATAAAATTTTATCTATAATTGTATCATTTGTTCGAAATAAATGTCCTTTGTGGCAAGTTTTATATAAGGTATCTCTGGTAATTTCGCTGATGCTGCACTACTTTAAAGTAAAGATTGCCAACAACAAAGAAGCGAAAAGATGACTAGATGGGAACATTGAATTATAAGCTCTTTCACACCTCGAATTTAATTACACAAAATCTTGGACAAGTGTGATGACGTGGGGTACGAAATCTTATGAATGTCGTGTCTAAACTTTATCGTCAGATCATTCTCATACTAAAGGGAAGCTTAGGAGTCAGGACTTATCTATTCATTATAGGGTCTTTACGATCTAGCCTTGATACCTTCAAAACCCTAATATATATGAACCCACCATGATCGTCTGATCATTTTGCCTTGTGGTTCATGTGGCAATCGAGGGAACTTATAAATAATTGTCCCACACGTCTCAGGTACAACTTTTGTTACCCTAGCATTCTTACTACGTCATATGTTTTTCTCTATATTCTTACTACCATCCGAGAGACTTGAGGGATCCTTTATTCGTTAAAGAGAGCATTCTCCTAAATTCACTAAAAATACATTAACCCGATAAAATCGTAACACGTTGCTAACACCAAAAAAAAAAGCCAAAACGTAAAAACAAGACATACGTACACCACTTACATAAAGGAAACATCATCTCTAAACATGTTTGTTTCCATTGCACTGACAACCTCAATGTCTGGAATTGCATGCGCTTTTGCTAATTAATGCAAATCGCAAAAGATGATGAGATGCCATCAAGTGGTGATATATCAGCATCACATGTTTTCCATTTGTGGGGATTTCATGTCTGTCCATATAAATATATATATACGAGAGGTCCATAGTCTCATCTTTTGTTTGCACTGAGACTGATGCTTGTGGTCTGTTTTTGAGGTTGCTTTTAGCTTCTGCGCTTTGGTTGGTCGTGAAAATGAGATCATATACACCAAACTAATATTATTCTTTGCCAACAAACAAAGGGTCCAGAAGCAAACGCCGTTTGCTTTCATTTTGATGGTCCATATTTAAAGGTTTACTACATTTGGAACGACAGATTTGGAATTATGAATTTCGAATTCTTAATAACACATCGTTTTGGATTTTTTTGAATAATTTTAAAATTAAAGCATTTTAAATTCTTTAATTGTAATTTTAACAATGTTTTTGTATAGTTTTGTTGGATTTAAAAAAAAAAAATTAAATGGGGTCTTTGCACCAAAAAAAAATGGTAAAAATGTTTAGCTTTACATACCTAGACGGGATTAACGTGTGATAGAATTTGAGATATATGTGGATAGAATAAATTTATTTTTTGTTCATTTAGAATACAAGAGTGGTGATTAGCTTTTCATAAAATAATTAAAGAATTGCTTTATTTGATTAAAATCGTGATAAATTTATATTTTTGCATAATTGCCCCAAATAAAAGCTACTAATCAAATCAATCTATTTGAGGGACAAATCGAGCATTTCATTGTGTAAATTATGGATTAATTAGTGGCCAAAATACTTTTAATACCAACCAAGTGGGCCATTAAAGATTGTTTATCCGGCCACAATGGGCCAGATAGCAATCTCGGCTTAGTCCAGATTTAGGCATCAATATCACGGGCCTAATGACACAATTTCGGGCTTGTCTATTTTTAAGTAGACAAAATATTAACATGGATGGGTCTGATATGTGGCCCAATCTGTGTATGTAAACAAGACCTTAAGGTATTCAGCCCATGTTTAAGTATGCTACCACTCCAAACGCCTAGGTAATCTCTCGATGATATATGCAAGACCTGCAAAACAAGATCGTATTAGGGCTAAGTCGGAAGGAGTTTCGGCGAAAGCGCTCCGACGCTCAAGTCAGTCGAGTATTTAGGGTCTCATTAAGCGATAAAGCCATAGTTGGGGTGGCAAAAGTTATATCTAATAGTGGAATGTTCATATTAGTAGTTTTCGGTCGGATTATATGATTTCACATACACCCTATATCTAAAACATGTTTAATAGTGTGCATATAAACAATGACAGGATGTGGTCCAGGCAGGCAAAGGATGACTTTGCCAAAAGGTTTTGATATACTATCTGTATAAGGCTAATGTCATTTTCACTAAGTACGAAGGTCTCACATATACCTTGTTACTTAGGCAATATCTCCTAGGGGCTCCACGGCCTGACCTGAGTATTTCTACTGGAGGTCTCTTTGGAGCCCTCCACAATAATGTAATTGACTGAAGATCTCCGCTAGTCTTGAGGTCTCTGGCAAATGTCGTAAATATCTCCACATTGGGGTCATTTAAAATCATTTCTCCAAATTCTTCCCTAAATCAAAATTCATTGATCCAAATGCACCCTTAGGTTACATTTGGAAAGATGGATTCGGAATTTGTGGATTTCGAATTCCTATAGTACAAATCGTTTGGATTTATTTGGATTAATTCTAAATTCAAAGGATTCTGAGTTTTGTTGTTCTATATTTGAACTATGGCTTGTTAAATAGTGATGAATTTTCAAAATGGAATCATTTGAAATCCATTCTCCAAATCCTTCCTTTAAATCTAAATCCATCAATCCACATATTTGAAATCTCTTATCTGGATCAATAAGGAATTTGTGTAAGGATTTCAAATTAAACTGACCACCTACACTCGACAAAATCAACTATCTCGTCTGTTTTTTCTTTTTTGTAAAACTATATTTAATTTATTTTTTTTTATTTTTCATTTAATTTTTCACTCCCTCATTATTTTTTATAATTATTTTTTTCTTTCAATTTTAATTTCATTCCTATTTGTATTTGTCATTATTTTTTTTATAAAATTAATATTATATTATTATTAGATAATAAATATTTTATTTTAAATAATATTATAAAAGTTCCAAACACATAAAATGTACACACATTACTAGTATCTATTTTGGTCCTAGGCTTAATTTAATTCAACTCATAATCCGACAAATGGGCCGACTTCTTATTCATACGTTTGGGCCTGGCAGAATTCAAAGTGGACTGGACCTGTCTGGCCCTAACAGTCATACTCCAATTCTTAACTAAACACCTTCATATCAATTTTTATTATCTGTACTAATATATAAATAAAATACTATTTTCACTCACAAAAGGCGGTTACTTACATCGCAATATCATTTTTTTTGTTATAAAAATAATACTCCTAAATTAGTTTCTTTTCTTTCTTTATTTCTTTCTCTCTTCTTTTTTTTTTTTCTTTTTTGAAGTGTGGTATAATATATTTTAAAGCATGAAATATTATTTATTATATGTATGCAGGGACGGCGTACCACGCCGACTAGTATATAAATATTAGGGTTAATTACACTTAGATCTATACGAAAATACAAAATTATACTTTTTCACAAAAAAGTTTTAAAATTATATTTATACCCCTTCCAAAAATTCACTTTTTAAACCTGACCCCCTTCGTTAGGATTTTGACAAAAAATATTATCGTTAGCAAAAATATATATATATATAATTTTTTAATTTTACCTCTCATTTAACATCCCCATGTAATAATTTTATACTTATAAGGAGAAAAACATAATAATTTTAACCTTATTCTCTATATATACGTTACATTTATTCCCTTATAAGTACAAAAATTTACATAAGAATGTCAAATAAGGGGCAAAATTACAAATTTATATAATTTTTTTTGTAAATATTTTCTATCCAAACTCTAATGGAAGAGAGTCAGGTATAACGGGAGAATTTTCGGAGAGGGTGTAAGTATAATTTCAATTTCTTTTAGAAAAAAGTGTAATTTTGTATTTTCAGAAAAGGTCTAACTATAATTAATTTTTAGAAACATTAATTACATGATTATATTAATATTTTAATAAATTGAGTCATATATTAATATGGGATCAATCGTTACTATAACCGAAAGCAATGAAATAAATTATTATAAATCCACATTAAATGATACAAATATTCACACGTTTAACGGGACTCACGTTGGCTATCGACCTCAACCTTGTACACAAGATTAGTTCATCACATTTATGAGGATCATCAATTAACAGTTCAGTAAACAACCTTCGAATTTTTCCACCTTTTGAAGTTTTTCAGATTAAATTTTCTGTTGCAAACTATATGTCATTTTCTACTCCATTCAACAACTACATGTTAGTTTTCATACACGTGGCACGTGTATGTTGATAGAGTATGAGATGGAATACAGTTTGCAATAAAAATTTCAATACGCCTTTACATATAGGCATTGACAATTTAACATTTGCAATGAGGTCTTGCTTGATTTGTAAGATTGAGACTTCATAACAAAAAAGTTGTGAGTTCAAATCCCACGAATGTGGGTGTATGTCTATTTGTATAATAGTTTGTTAATTATTTGCTTCCTTTGAATATATTTATTGATTTGAATTATTGATGTATTTAAATAATATTTGAAATTTATCGTTCATTTATCCCATCCATCAAAGTAAACATAGGACTTGCATTATTATCACTTTTGTACTGTTCAACAATAAGAATTTGCACTTCGTAATTGTTAATTTTGGAACTTTTCGCCAACCACAATTTAACAAAATCAATTATTTTACAAGCAATTTTTACAGAAATAATTTACTATATAGATCAGTTATAAAAAAAAATAATTTATTTTCATAATCAATTTTTCAAATGTTAGGCGGCACTCATCCTAAGAAAAATAAGTTCAGTTTTTGGTAAATAAAAATGTTTTATATATCTATACTAATATAATAAAGAAAGGCATTTTTCCACTCATAAATAACAATTTGCAACGTACACGAGACACCAATCATACATTTTTTGTTCTTTCTTTCTTTTTTAAATGTGATATGTTGGTATATATTTTATTTATAATATATTTTAAAATATAAAAAATTATTTATTATATGACATAGAAACAACGTGTTACAACAACTCATATAAAAAAATATATAGAAGTATATATACAAATACCAGATTTCAAAGTCCTTATAATATATGTCTACTTCCTTCCAAATTCATATCTTTTAAACTCCCCCCATTTTAAGTTATAACTCTTTTTTTTTTTTTTTTTTCTTCAAAACATCTTGAAATAAATTTTTGGATTAGATACATATTATACCCTTGAACTATATTGTAGTCGTATTTACACTCATAAAGTATGAAATGTAACAAAACCCCCACTGGTAATATAATTTGACATTGATAGAATAAAAATGTCCTTCTCTCTTACCCTTATACTTGACATTCTATTCCCTAAAGTATATTTTATTAAAAACAAAACTCCTCTAAAACTATTTTTAGTGATTTAAAATTTTACTCAAATTTTATTTAAAGATAAATTTAAATTTTTTAGCTTTTTATAAATTATGTAATACAAAAATATTTACAAGCTCAATATATGCAAATATATTTTACAAAGTAAATTATATATGTTAAAAAAAAGTACATATAAATATGTGTAAATACATAATGCATATAATTTTATAAAAAAAAATGTTATGTAACTTATAAATTTTTATTCAATTACATGTACGCATGATTAAAATATATCATATTATTCCTCAAAAACTTATAGAATATTATAGATAATTATGTTATAGATCTGCATATATATTTTACAGTGTGTGTATATATATATGTTTGATGTATTTTTTTTCAAAATTGTATTGATAATTTTGTTTATTTTTTTAAATGTTCAATATATATAACATCACATGCAAAAATTACGTAATTTTTTTATGTAAAAAATTAAGGATCGTAAAGTTATAGATTTTATGTAGATTCTATACTAATTATAAAAATTACAAATTTTGAGTAATGTTGATTTTAGATTTCTTATAATAATTCAAATTATATTTTAGGGGAATGAATGTAATAGACATATTTTAGGTTGGTTGCAAGTAATAAAGGCATTATTATCATAAAAGGTTGATCCATATAATGAGGGGCCATTTATATTTTATAGTTTAGGGGGGCTTAATACACTTCGACCATGTTTACTTATCTGACTAATATAGTAGGGTGTACAAAAGAAAGCATATTGTCTTCCGTATTAGGCAATGTCAGTTGACGTCCATGCTATGCGTTTACTTTGTCAATATTAAAACCCATAAAAAGATAGATTGATCATCAATGTGTTTACACGTGTTGATTCCAAACAATATTAGACAAGGTCTTTTATCCTTTTGCCCTCATCACATTGATTTTGTGTGATGTCCTCTCACTCCTTTGTATGTCGGGAAGTATGCTTCCTCTTTCGACGCCATAGCTAGTTCCTTTTCTGGCTTCAAAAATAAATCCTAGATTTCGATCCCCATCCTATTAAAAGTTGGAGGTATACATTGACACCCCCATCCCGCACAAGAAGACGACTCATCGGCTTCGGAAGGTGAGTTTAACATTGTGGATCGTCTTCTATCCCCCTTTCATTCCGAACTCTCGGTTGACGGTTACACAGATTGTAGAAAGTTTGAGAAAATAAATGAAGAAGACAATGAGTTGTTTTTGTTTTTATTTATCTGGAGAAGACAATGAGTTATGTTGTTTAGTATTAGAACACAAAACGGCAATAGAAGAAAAAGAATATGCAAACTCACTAAAGGAAAGCTTTTTCAGATCTACTAATGGCTTTTTGAGGAAGGCGGTAATAGATGTGGAGATAAAGAACCCGTTGGCCCATATTGGAAGAAATAATGTTCAGAATATTTATTACTTTTTCAAGAATACATGTTGTAATTTAAGTGTGAAACAAGGGCATTTACGATAGTCTCATAAGAGTTGAGAGGGATATTAAAAAAAGTGAAAGATAGTATGAGTTGGGTGTGGGACCCACATATTACAATACACCCCCCAGCTAATATTGTAATCGGACAATAATATAGGTTAATATCAGACCTTATACAATTATCGCGGGCCGCCAAGTTTCATCGTAAACACCCTGCTTGCATGGACTAACACATTTATCTGGCCTATTAAATGGTAGTAAACATAGCATTCATGCATAATTTGGGGATGCAAAATGAATTTATCCCTAAATTTTGTTATCATTTTTTTTTTTCAATTAAAACAATAGTTCGACTATATTAATTCTGCAACTAATGCTTTTTAAGAAAATAGAATAAAAGTGTACAATTTTTTTTCCTCATTTAATATTCTATGAAAATAAATTTATGATTTTGCTAAGAAAATCTAACTCTTCCTATTTTCCCATCTTTCAAAAAGACAAATTGTGAGATTAGATATAACTACATAAGCACTTTAATCCCGTTATAAAACTGCAAGTATATTTGTAAGAGAGTGTCAACGTAATTTACCTAAAAAATATACTTGTAAAATTTCACACGTAAATAAATAGTGTATTCTAGTTATCACTATAATTTTAAGAAAATTTACTTGTAATTTATACCAATATAAAAAAAAAGGGTACTCCATACTCACAAAGGGCGATTAATGACTCCGTCACACAAACTTTTTAATAGAACAATTATACCCTCATTTAGATTAAAAATTAACTGTAATTACTTTGTTGTTTTTACAAAAGTATTTTCAAATTATTTTAACACCACTATATCAATTCTTTTGTTGCATCGATAATACTTTAAATTAATTTTTTTTGTTTTTTCAAAGAAATAATTTATGAATTTTATTCTTCTCTACAATATATTTAAAATGTGAAAGATTATTTATTGTATTCATCTATACTGTTATAAAGAGAAGGAGTTTTAAAATGAAAGTTTTTATACCATTACACCAAACACTTGAATTATCAAAAATGCCCTTCAACTTTCCAACTCTATTCAATTAAGTTTCTTCGGAAAATTAATTCCATATAATCAAAAATTAAATTTACTTCTATTTTGTTTAAGTTTATTGTTGATTCAAATAAAAATAACATATTAGTATTCGTTACTATTAATATAACAAATATTTTATAAAGTTTTAATTTTTATTTTAATTGGAATACAATACTGTATTGATAATTAATGTATTAAAAAAATTATCAAATAATTTTTTTTACGTAAAACCGTAAGATAATGATAAATTTTAAAAAATTAAAATAAAATATAAAATTTAATAAAATAAAAATTTTGTTAAAAATTATGTGCACAAGACACAATTTTTAATTCTTTCAAATACGAAAGCAATTTTAGGTTTTAAACCATTGATACCTCGGCGGACCAAAGCAAAAGCGGTTGCAACAACAGTGGACCCCAGAAGGCAACAAATCGAAAGTTACTAGATTACCCCGGAGGAAACACGACAGCGTAGTGCCCAGATTCTTCTCCTAGCGACGTCGTACTGGGGGAACCAGGACACATTCTGGTAAAAGGACAAAGATGTCATTTTAGAAAAACCGTCTTACAAAAGCGTCCAGAGGGAGGGAAGTCGCTGTAACAATAATTGTTTTTCATTTGTTTCAAACTCCTTTTGCAGTTACAAAGGGAAGGCTGTTAGGTGCGGTTTCAGCTTTCAGGCAGCGGAGAAATCCTTGGAGATGAGTGAGGAGAACGAAGAGGGGGAGGTGAGAGAAGCACCCTTTGAGGCGGGGATGGACGACGCAATGGCGGTGGACGGAGGAGTTGGAGAGGCGGAGGACGGCGGCGGGGTGAAGGGGAAGGTTCGGGGGCCGTGGTCGCCGCACGAGGACGCGATCTTGAGTGGGCTGGTGAGTAAGTTCGGGGCGAGGAATTGGAGCTTGATCGCTCGGGGGATTCCGGGGCGGTCTGGGAAGTCGTGCCGCCTTCGCTGGTGTAATCAGCTTGACCCTTGCGTCAAAAGAAAACCTTTTACTGGTAAAGTTTTGATGATATTACTTCAGGAACTATTTTTCGGGCATCTAATATTTATTTTTAGCGTATAAAAAGGGTGGGTTCGTGTGGGTCTTCTTGGTGTGCTTGGGTGTTTGGTATGTGTTAATATGGGATTGATTTTTTCTGTTGTTTCCTTTTCTTTTAAGGTGTATTTGACTTTCTTTCTGGTTTAGACTATTGGTTTTGGGTGGCAGTGTTCTTATATTGAGTGCAGAATGTGGTTGTTGGTTTTCGTTGATGTGGGCTCCAAGGGGGATATATACAAGTTTGTCTGTTGCTTCTGCTACTCATTTTGGCTTCTGAATGATTCTTTAGAAAGAAATCATGTTGGGTGGTAGCTATTTCACTGTAATGTTTTCTAATTAATGGCTACTCAGAGTAGTACCTAGCAATCTAATTGAACTCCACAATGGCATGTAAAAAGGACTAGGACCTTACTTTTTGGTTAATTTGGAAATGGAGAAAAAATTCCGGTCTGGCCAAGAAATCTGTATTCCTGCGGGTTGTACTTTGTATGTGATTTCCAATAGTTGAAGCTTTATCTAGGGTGTAAATGGTTAAGTGAATTCGTGTATTTATGATCCCTTGAATTTGCTTTGCTAGATTAGATAATTTTACTGTAGTGGTCATTTGCACTCAGTTTTGTGGTGTGTATGATGAGTGTTCGGTTATATCTTGCTTTTCTTTGCCTCTTGGATGATGTATATGATGCCCAACTGTGCTTTAACCTTTGTTTTCTTTGCCCCCAGTACTAACCATGCAATGAATTAGAACAGCAGTTATATTTAAATGACCAACTGCTGACGTTTATAGACAATATCAAACGGTACATTGTCTTGGATTTTTTTTCTTTTTTACTGGCATTAGTTCATTTTCTCTTGAGTTGATTGAATTCGTTAGATCAATAGTAAATATCATTCCCAAGACCTTCCTCTAAGTATCATCTTAAAGAGAAAGCGAATGAATAAAAAGAAAGACAACTAGGCAATCCTCTTTCTTTGGTAATCCTTTGATAATGTGTAGGTGACAAGAAATTGATCTACAAACTGTACTAGCTCATAAGCTTGTAATGATACTGATTCTTGATGTCATAGACTCGTATCATTGCCGATTTGCCATTATGGTTCCGGTTCATCTTTTCCATGCTGGTTCAGTTCTTTTGTAGTCTCATGCATTTGGATATGAGGAAGCATAGAAGTAAGAATAACTTGCATTATAAAGTTCAAGTTTCAATACTGGGAAGAGAATAAAAGGTCAGGCCTAGGATATAGACTTCATTACTAGAGAGGACATGGTTTAAAGTGCTTTAGAAACTCTGAAATGCTTATGAGAGAAGTCACTGCCTCTATAGAATCTAAACTCTATTTTAGTTATATCTAATATGGGCATTTCATAAACAACCTTTTAACTAAAGCTCTATTTCAACTAAAGAAATGACTATTTGAGCCACATCTTTGCTGTCCAAACTTGAGTAAACGAAAAGTCTAACGTTGCATATTTCCTGAATTTTGTGAAATAACACAGCACATGGAGATGAAAAGTCTTCAAAAGCATTGTCGAATTTATCATTGATATAATTACCTTTTATGGATTCCAAGGAGGGTCAGGGAATTGCTATGGAAAATCCAATATTACCTTTCAATCTAAAAATTTAATCCTCTTACAGTTACATTCTCTTGAGATTCTTGTAGATAGCATCCTCTCCTCCATATAGATCGGGCTGAGCTAAACAAGGTTGCATCACTTTTGCATTTTTTTTATGTCTTCACATCCTTCAAGAATTCTGGAATGTGTCAAATATACAATAGATATGGAAACTAAAAACCCTGCTGTGTAAATTGCGTTCATTTGTACTCATTCTCAAAAAATGTCTTGTTTAGTTGGAAGACTATGAATTACTAAAACCATTAGTTCTTTGCAGTTGCTTGGTGTTTCCTAGTTTCCTTTTATGTAAGCAGTATCATGTGAGAGAGCTGCACTTTTCTAAAATCTTTATCGGGTCTAAATGAATTGGGTTTTTGAGATGTTAGATTATGCTAAACATGTGATGAGTTTTTTTGCACACTAAGCTCTTTTGAAAGCTTAAACACAAAATATAGCCTCCACTTGGATGGAGCCTAAACAGCAGTTCTGTTTTAAAAATTGATGTTCGTATGAATGAACAATTTATGAAGTTCTCTGCCAAGTGGTAGCTGCATGCATATGTTCGCATTGCTTGCAGAGAGATATTGCTTATGTTAACCCACAGGGACACAACATTAATTTGTTGACGGTAGCATTGTCACCGCTGGGCCACATGGCAGCCCATTCTTATTAGCTTTTTGCTACATTTTCTCTATTATCTTTAGGAGGCAGTTATCAATTTCACTAATTTGTCAGATGATGGCATCAGTTATTCCAATTGTCCTTGAGTTGCTTTCTTTTATCAAGTTTTCAAGCTGAGGATAATCCTCTCCTTTCCGAAAAACTATAATTTCTTGCAAGGGTCAATTACACCTAAACCCGCTCCTAACTGAAGTATTACAACTTTACCCCGCGACTTGGAAAATTAAACCTAGACCTCCTTTGAAAATGCTAAGTTCCAAAGCTCACCCTTGTTGTTAGAGTTTTGGAAGGAAAATGCTGGCATTAGCAAAAACATTAGTGAACTTTCAGTTTGTCCTTCATCCAGTGGTCCTTATATTTTATTGATCGAAATACCTTTAGTAATACTTTAAAACTTATAGGGGTATAAATGTAACGTAAATAGTTAAAATAGAGAAATGAAATAAAATACTAATTTGAACCTAAAGCCATCCGCGATGGAAAAAATAGTCATTTATGGTGAGTTTTAATCTTTTTAATTTTTATATATATGAAGTAAGAATACCACCAATTTTGTACCTTTCATATAAAATTCTGCTTGCCTGGTGTTGTAGGATTGAGATATAGAAATTAAAAAATGTTACAAAAAGCAGTAGGGAGAAAAAACGATTCTGATGATTTCCAATGCAGCAACAAATCTCAAAAGGTTCTTCTACACTGCTCTCTAAGTTATTGCAATAACTTAATAATGCTAGTGATTTTCATGCTATGCTGCCTTGTAATATTGTTTCCAAAAGAATGTATTTAACACAGTAATCGCAATGAAATAATTTATTGATTACTTTCAGTTGATTCCATCATTAAAAGAAAAGTCTATGTATTGCTATATTATACACGCATTTTATAAACATTACATATACATCTATCACCATTTGCAAATATTTGAGCACGTTCCTATTAGTAAAAACGTTTTTGAGAACTATTGAAACCTTAGAGAGAGACCCCTTACTATTTACATAAGAATCACATCATAATTAATTGAATATAAAAATATACGAATTAATTGTCCGCACACTTGACAAATATGAACACAAAGAAATAAAGCCTATAAGATATACATTTTGCCTTAAAAGTAAAGAAATTCTTCTGATCAAAGTCATGAAACCTTGTAACGAAAAAAGAAAAAAAAAAAAAAAAAGTTTCCTCAAGGGTAGAGTGATCATATAATAAATTTAACATTGATTATCATTTTATTGTTAAATCAAGGATAAATTTTAAATATGCGACTTCTGTTTTGGCATACAAAGGAGCATCTTCGAGGGGGCTCTACGTATATAGATATAATTTTCAAAATTTTGAGGGGGTAAATTATAATTATGGTATTTTGAGTGGGGTCTGGATACAATTAACCATCTCTTAAAATTTATGGAGCTCAAGGAGTTCTTGTGGCCGTTTGGATGTAATTCTTTGCTTTCGTTCTGCTTAAACTGAGTAGTTTTTTTAGCTAGAATTTGACTGTTTCTTGTTTTCTTCCATGTATGTGTTCATGATTCTGTGTGTGTGTGCAGTGCTTATGTGTTTTGGAGAGGGGAAGGGGAGTGTTCGAAGTAGGGAAAAACTATTCTGCCTGCCCCCGTAGTTTGTCCTGGAATATATAGGTTTCTGGAAGCCATTTGCATGTTGTTTGCTGCAGAGATAAACAAGTATGATATGTTATTTCTATGAAGCTTATTGTGCTTATGTTTTGCAGATGAAGAAGATCGCATAATTTTAGAAGCGCATGCAGTTCATGGAAATAAATGGGCATCAATAGCGAAGCTTCTCCCGGGAAGAACAGATAATGCAATAAAAAACCACTGGAATTCCACATTAAGGCGTAGGAGTGTGAACCTTGGGAAATCAACACCTGCAACCGTCCAGATATCGCCTAGTACCAGTACTGACTGGGCGAAGGCATCTTCAGAAGAAATGTCATCAGGTGGAGCTCTTAACTCATTCAAGCCCTCGGAGAAATTGGAACTCAGGCCAATGGTAAATGAATCTAGCAAACCCGAAGACAAAGCTCAAATCACTTGGAGTTCTCCTTCTCTCAAACCAAAATCACCCAATATATCTGGTGGAGCTGTAAAATCAGTTAGGTCCTTAGGATTGGAGGATGTTAAACCGATGGAACAAGATCAGCAAAGACAGTTTGAAGGCAAAATTCAAACTTCTGCAAGCTGTTGTGTTTTGAAACAAAATCCACTGCCTCCTGAAACTAGTTATCCCTCTGCTGAAGGGAGTGCGCCAGTGGTTTCTCGCCCAGTTGCAAGAATTGGTGCGTTCAACGTATATAACTCTGCTAGCCATGATTCTACTTCTGCAGGAATGGTCCCAGTGCAGGGACCATTGTTTCAAGCATCCGATATGGATTTTGGGATATGCAAGTTTCTTGATGTTGCATCTGGTGAGCCCGTGATTCCATTACGATGTGGCCATGGTTGCTGTGCAGCAGCTTCCAGTATGCATTCTTCTCGGAGCTCATTGCTGGGACCAGAGTTTGTTGAATATGAAGAACTGCCCACTTTCTCGAGTCAGGAGTTGACATCCGTGGCCACTGATTTGAATAATATTGCACGGATCAGAAGTGGTTTAGAGTGTACCGGAAGGATTTCAGTTCATGCCAATGGCCAAATAATACCTGCATGTGCCCCTATGCATATGGATACGGAAGAGAAGGTGAAAAATGATCAACTCCTACTTGAGGGAAGAAATTTATTTACTAGCATGACAAGAGAAATAGTATCCAACCAGATGACGATGCCAACATTCACTCTGCAAGCTCGGGTAGAAGGCTTGAGCTGATACCTGAACTTCTTTTTGACGGCATCTCAACTTGTGAAGCAAGAGATTTTGGTACAGAAAATCCCAATTTATGAAAAAAACTTCTCGACTTAACGGGCTGGAAGCATGAGATCTTGTGATGAAGCTCTCGATTTTAACTGATCATAGGAATCCTAGAAATTTTGTTTATTAGCACGCAGTTGGATATATATGACTACAGGACAGAGTGTGCAAACAATTTTTGATATCAGTGGCTTTATCATTCTTCTAGTCTTCTTGTCAACATTGTTCATGTTTCACAGCCAATGAGTCTTTCTTTTTGCGATTTCTTTTGCTTTTACTTTCCCAGGTTACAGAGAATGCATAACTTCTTGGTTGAAAACAGTGAGTTTTGAGATGAATATGACTTCTTCTTCTCTGTATTGATGTGTTGATGCATGGTTCGCCATTCCCGTGTTATTTTTTTCACAGAGCGCATCGATACAGACTTGATCATGGGTCGCAGTCGTCCACACCTTGCTGTGAAGATTTCTCTGTTGCTTCTCTGGGTAAGGGGAGTCCATGGAAATGGAGTATTTTCAAGCTTTCTTTGGGTAAAAGGGGAGAAGGCAACCGTATAATCTTGTTTTCTCAAGAGACAGTGTTTTGCTCTTAAAAATCATTAAGGACGGTAATATGTACCTTTTACAACACAATTTGGTTTATCAGCCAAGAATAAAACATTGGATAAAATTTAATGACCGATGCAATCCCGTAAAGTAAATGGTCTACAATTATTTTCGAGTTTTATCATACATTTAATTTCGGTTTATCATGTCATCCTTTTAGGGGACGTTTACTTTGCAGTATTAGGTTGAATAGCACTAATACTATAACCTAATCCCACATTTCCTTTGTAAGATAAGGGCTCGTAAAAAAATATGGGCCCTTACTATTTCACTGTAGAACTCAGGCAACTCAACCCACCTCCCTAGGTGGGTTGAGTTGTTCCTCATTTTGTGTAGATAAAAGTATGGTGTGGTAAGTCAAAAATACCCTCACTTAAGCATTTCCACCTAACAGTCTACTTCAAATTAACATAACAGAATAAGTCATAAGGGGCATAAAAGACTTTTCCATCTCAAATTTTATCAATCCATCAAAGTAAACAAACAATATAATGTTATCAATTTTACAATATCCCACAAAGTAAACAACTAATTAATTCAGGGCTTTTTAATCATACATTTAGTCACATTTATCCTATCACGTATTTAATCGAATACTCAAAATAAACGCCCTTTAGTCCATAGAAAAAAGTAAACGGACCCTAAAGAACTCTTTGAATTTGTAAAGAAGAGGGCATACGATAAACTTTTCCCACGGGACAAATTTTTTGTGAAGTATAGAAGTCCCATAAATATGAAGTTGTGGATTCTAATGTATGTGTAAGTTTTTCTTTATTTAATAGTGATTTTTTATGTATTTTTACTAATGGTTGTTGGTTAATTATAATCTGTTATAAAATATTAATAATTGTTTTATAGATTGTTACAACTATTAACTTTTAGATTCATAATGCACTCAATTGAAAAAAGTAACAAAGAAAGAAAGCTCTTATAAAGAGTAATACTTTTCATTTAAATTGTTATAAGGAGCGTACATATCAAATATTTTTATGTACTTGGAACGAACAAAATAAATTGTGAAGGAAAGACCAAATTTTGTAATTTTACCACCTAACAAATTTTTCATTATTTTGTACTAAAGAATAAATAATTTAAACTAGAGCGAAAAAGAAAAACCTAAAAACTTATTAACAAAAATAATGAAATTTTTTTAAGATGTCAATATCTCAAATTAAATGAGTCTTTTTGTTAGATAAATTATATTTATTGGTGATATAGTAAATAAAAAATAAATGGGTACTTCTTAGTCTTTTTAGTCTTATGTTTTCATTTTTCTGCTTAAATTTGGATGAAAATAAAATTGAGCTATACAGAGGTTCATATACATCTAGTTTTATTTCTTTTTCATTTATTATCTCTAACTAAACATGCATGAGATATTTTTAACATTTTTATTCACTTTTCTTATACGCTCATATACACTCAAACCAAGCAAACTCTAAGTCTTCCCGTTTTACACAACTTACACACAAGTTATACTTTGAGCAGAATTACAACACACACTTAAAATTATGTTTAATCACACGAACTCTTATATCATTTGCAAATTACAAATACATTTCATGATGTTGTAATATGAATTTACATCAATATACCACGGGGGAAAAACTTACAAGTGCATCCCTAAAGTAAATTACATCAATACCTCCTCAAGGGTGTAATTTTAATTTTACAAACAACATAAAATATTTGTACAATTAGACTTAACTTCAAAAGATGTTGATGTAATTTACTCTTGTTATTTTTTCTCTTGTATTTCTCTTGCTGATTTAAATTTTGGAGGCCTTTGGGAGTATTTGCGCGAGTTTCGAAAAAGCGCTTTTTGGCTTCTAGATGTTGGAAAAAACACTTTTGAGGCATTTGAAATGCCAACTTCTACTTCTGGAACTGCTACAAAAAGCAGTTTTAAGCTATGGAAGCACCTTGGCTGGGGGGGGGGGGGGGGGGGGGGGAGGGGGGTGCATCTAGCTACTTTGTCTTTTTTGTAAATAAATTCAACTTTTTTTTAGACTACTTTACCAACATTATAATAATCTTAGTTAGATTTTGTCCTTTCTAATTGATTTTTACAATTGCTCATCTAAAGTCGATGTTAGAATTTTCAAATAATTTGAATAATTTTATCACTAACAAAATTTATAATTTCACATATTTAATATTTTAAAATTTTTATATTTTATTTTCTATATTATATGATATTATTCCTAAATCATAGAAAAATATAAATTAAATTGGTATGATTAATTAAAAAAGTATTTTTTTTGTCAATCGTGCAAGTTTTATTTATTGTGCATGAGCGAACAATTATCTATACTATTAAAAAAGCAAAGCCTCTTTTGTGTTTAAAAAAGAAGTTATTTGTGTAATTTTACAAAAAAAATATCCTTTGTTTTTGCATAGTCCATCCACCTCTTTATTTCTGCAAAATGAATTCTTTAATTTGTAGATGTTAAAAATGGAAAGTTAGCATATTTTGGTAGTTCTCGTACCAAAATTTAAAACTACCCAAAATATCCTTCATTTCTCCAAACTCTTTCTCTTTTCTCTCTCTCCAAAACCAAACCACAATCACACGTTCTAATCCCCCCCCCCTCTTTGTGCATAAACATCTGAAAACAAAGTTGGATTCCACTTATTAATTTCTCTAACAATGGTTATATATAATAGTATATTAATTATTAAAAATATGAAATTAAACAAAGTGTTTAATTGACATTTTGTAATTGTGTTCAGTTTTTTATTAATCCAAGAATTTCGTGTTATGCCCATCGCCTTCTAGCTTATTGAATTGACATTTTGTAATTGTGTTTGCTTTTTGTGATTTGGGCAACATTAGATTGGATTAGATTAGAATTTTGTATAGGCGATTGCAAAAGGCCGAGTACTTATTTTCTTTTTATTTATTCCATCAACTTTGAAGCACATGAGTTATATGGATTCAATTATATCTCCTAAAAAATTAGTTGGAGCACACGTGGAATGACGATTTTACCTACTCCACAAAAAAATAAAATTATGTTTTTTAGTTGGTTTTAAGCAAAAAAATTGATTAGTGAAATTGAGTTATATTGTCTCCAAAGATATTGTATTAATTTTCTCAAGATAGCTTTCTTCTTTTTCTTTCTTAATTAACCAACCACATTTTTAAACGCCTATATTGACCTCATATGTGCTCTAATCCAGATTAAGCATATGAACACAGGGGAGAACTGAAAATGCTAATCAAACATACATAGGTTACATGTGTAAATTAGTTGTATTGGTTAGAGAATTTATGGGTATGAAAATTATGTCTTTAAATTAAAAATATACAATTTTATTTTGTTTACGATTTGAAGAAATATCGTGTTTTTCTTAGTTTACACTTAAAAATTTATGCGCGCGGGTACCGCGTGCATCGATTACTAGTATTATATAACGGGAACATTATTGAATTAAACATTCAATTTTCGATTAGTATTAAATATTTTAATAATATAAATAATAATCATTTTGTAAAAATTTAAATATGAGATATATTAATTGAAATAAAATTTATTATTTTTGAGGAAAAATAATTATTATAATCAAGAGATAAAGTGAAAACATTAAGCAAAAAATAGCATCTTTTTAATATATGAGGACAAAACGGTCTTTAATAAATTAAACTTATTTTAGATGTGTTTTTTCCCCAAACACTACCAATTTAGTTTTTATCTACTTTTCACTTTTTTTTACAAATACTACCCACTTTTAATTCTATTACAACTTTCATTTTTTTTTTTTAATAAAATCACTTTTTTTAAAACAGAAGCTCTCACATATATTCCATGTAAAAAAAAGCACAATCTATTCCCATATTATTTAAATAAATTCCCCAAGTTCAACCCAAATCATCAATATGTTTATACCAAAAAATTTCTTTCAATTAGCATTGCATCATTATCATTATCATTATCGGCCAAATGGGGAAAGGGAAAGCAAAAGGGCATACTTTCTCTTGATTGAAATTTCTGTGGAAAATTTTGGGAAACTTCTTCACAATTTGGAATTTGGAGATAATCTTTATCTTTTGTATGCATGTGAATTCTTCTTTAATCTTCTTCTTCACTAATTATAGGTGGTTCTGTAACATTTATTTAGTTTGGAGATATATATTTCCAGAAAATACGAATTATGTGAGGGGTGCGTGCCTCATTTTAATAAGAGTTAATATTTTTCGTCAATTTCTGACGTTGTGATTAAAATTAAGATAAATCGAAAGATATTAACCTGAAATTGAGATTTTTGTAATGATTGAGATCAAAATTGAACTGGGGCTACTATACGGGACAAAAAATGAGATTTACCCTAAATTTAACAAATCGAACTCAAACGATCTTTTATCGATCATTTTACGAGTATCGAGTAGTTTGGCTAATTTTTCAGCCCTACGCTGAACGATGGCCAAAAGTAAAAAATTATGTAAATATTTTTAGGAATAATTATATTTACACTCCCTAACCTATAGTCTGTTTACCCAAACCAGTCATGTCTTTTGAATAATTACACATACACCCACTAGAAATGTAAGTATTATTTACACAAACCACTACTATTTTTTAGAAAATTACACTTACACCTCTTAGAAGTATGGACATTATTACACAAACTATCTCTATTTTTTTGCTATCAAGGGTAATTTTTCTAATTATGCAAAACGTAAGAGTGGTTTGTGTAAATAGATTATAGATTATAGGGTGTAAATGTAATTATCCCTTTTTTATTAACGTCGCATTTCCCGTCTGAATGTCAATGGAATGAGTACGATTATAAATGGTGAATTCTCGAAAAAGATATACATATAATTTCAAATGCCTAGAGAAAGTATAATTTTGCATTTTCAACGGGATCGAAGCGATAATTAACCCATAATTTTATTTACTCATCAAATCGTGTAACCTAATTTCAAATTCCTCCTAAATCCCTCACCCATTGGACTCTCCTTTTATCTATCAGCTTCAGCGTAAGAAGCAATCACATGTTTAATTACGTATACACACACACACACACACACACTTGTAAGATCATTTTCAGATATCTGGTGGAAGTGCATATAGAAAGCTATTAGGTACTGTACCCATCTCATAAATTCTACCCCAAGAATTGGCCGAGCCGAAAGAGAGATTCGCAAAATCTCCCTGCAAAAGAGGCTCGATGGCCATTGCTTTTTCCCTCACCTGCGCAGCTGCGCCTCTGTTTTACTGCGTGTACTGTGTGTTCTTTCTCTTTATAGAGAACTGAGTAGATCTCTTTCCGGACTGTCTTTTGCTCCCCGGGTACTCTGTCCCATATATAAGGACTCTAGAGAGGGAGTGGGTACACCACCTACCTCAAAAACACTAATATAGTAAAGAGGAGAGAGAGAGATTGGTAGGGGTGGTGTTAATGATCTCGGTCTTATTTTGCATTTACATGAAGATTCTTGATCTGGGCTTATGTAAAAATGTCGACTTTACAGCAGTCCAATGATGTTGATTTAGAGTCAGGAAATAGTAAGAATGGTGGTGGTAGTGCTGACAGCGGTGGCGGAAGCGGCCACTTGGCGGTGGCCGCCGTGAGTGAAGTTGGAGGGCAGCAGTTGCCGGATGAAAGTGAGATTGTTGAAGCGGCGGAAAATGATGGTGATAAGAAAGAGAAGCATGAGAGGAAGGAATCGAGTGCTTCAGAGTGTTGGGTGGAGATAGTGGATCTGGAAGCTAGCCCACCTGAAACCAAGCTGCATTTGGCTACAACCGAGAGAGACTGTAGGATTTGCCATCTGAGCATGGATGCAGCCAATCAAGACTGTGGGTTCCCTATTGAACTGGGCTGTTCTTGTAAAGATGATTTGGCTGCTGCCCACAAACAATGTGCTGAGGCTTGGTTCAAGATCAAGGGAAACAAGTAAGTAACTGGAGAAAAAGCTTTGTTTTTTGTATGAAGTTTATGTCAAATTTTCAGCATCTTTATAAATTTTCAAGAACCCCAGTTTGGATTTGCAACTTTTTATTTCGATTGCTTCAGGGTTCTTGAAGAATGACATGAATTGTTGTGCTTTGAATGTTTGGCTGTCTGTATAGTTAGTTCTTAAGAATTGGGAGTTTGATCAAATGTTTTGTTTTAGCATATCTCTTTTGATTTTTATGTTTCTGGTAATTTCTGATGTTAATTATTGAGATAATACGCCAAAGGGGTTTGGGACATTGTAAGGTAGATAATAAAGAAACTTTATCTTTTGAATAGTTCACAGCTTTAACTTTAATTGGGAATGAAAGACAATACTGATGTGGAATAAGGGGGAAAAGGATTCTGGAAAAGAGAAGCACAAAAGCTGGCTATACCAAATGGGAAGAATCTCTAACATAGAGAAAAAGATTAAAGCACCAGGAATAGTTTTACAGCCACCTTTTCTCAAGTTTTGTCTTTGGTCGGCACGACGTATTGGAATTTAACCATCTCTCTGTATTTTGGAGAGGGATAGTATTACATATGATGATTATGTTTCGACTTAGTTTGATTATCTGATATCTAATGGAGTTCCTCGACTGGATAATTAGTGACGAATACCGGCTTCCTAGTTTCTAGTTTGATAACCGAAGTTGTTGAATTTGAAAACGGTATGGTCTGTGGAGCCATTCAAGCATTTTAAACCATTACCATAAATTATTTTGTCATTCATCCTTCCGTTTTAAAGGATTACATACTCTCGGTCTGTCGATTTGTCTACTCACGCCCGCATTCCCATTTCGGCTGTTTAATCTCATCTAACTCTAGAAATGATATATATCCACCTATCCATTTATCTGTGTTTTGTATCTGTATCTCCTATTTATGTACATGCTGCTAAAACACTGGTCAGCATTTGCAAGTGAGAGTAACTTCTGATGTGGCTTTAAATAGCTGATCTTGAAGGTGTTTGAATAGGGGGTCTTCTGCATCTTCATTTTTGACTGGATGAAGTTGTCTTGTCAATGAAAATCTTCATGGCATCATGCATTTGAACTGCTTACGCCGCGTGCTGTTTCCATTTGGTCATATAGAGATATCATGAGATTTCGTCCATACCTAGTCATCTTGCTCATCTCGTTGACTAAGATGTTTGAGTTCCGACTTTATCTCTGGATGTTGTGGTTCGTTTCCATGAGTCAACATCTCTTTACCACGTGAATTGATTCACTAACTTTAGTTCAAGTTTCGTGAAATCTCCATAATATACAGTGTTGAAGGTTTCAAACTCTATGATTTGAAGCATAGATGTGAATGTCAAGTAGTTTATCGTCTGCTAACGTAAAAATTTGGAGAATTCTGTTTACATCTTAGATTGCAGAACAGCGATTATCGTTTAATTTTGTTCTTGTACCGGCCATTCCAAATACCAACTGCTTAAGCATTCTGTTCTTCATCTTAATAAATACATAATCAACCTTTCTGTATATTCCAATTTGCAGGACCTGTGAGATATGTGGATCCATTGCACAAAACGTGGCCGGCGTAAATGAGCCCGAGACGGGAGAGCATTGGAACGAGACGAGAGATGCTGATGGCACAGCCGTGACGACGCCCACACCTCTGTCGGAGTCGCGAAACTTCTGGCAAGGCCATCGGTTCCTCAACTTTTTGTTAGCTTGTATGGTGTTTGCATTCGTCATCTCCTGGCTTTTTCACTTCAACGTGCCCTCATGAAATCCTCAACTGCATTCGGTGGCATTTTAGCATAATTTCTGGTCTAGACATATATGCTCCCATCTGCTGCAAGATTGTGTATATTAGTTGTAGAGCTCAAATGTTCACTTGGATGCATCTTCTATCTATCATGATAAATATGCTGTTAATAGCACAGTTGTCTGTTTATTACTTTGAACAGTGTGGTCATGCAATCTAGAGTGTTTGGGTGTTTATAAGTTCTTAAAGACATTTTATTAGATGTTCGAGAACTTATAAGATATTAAAAAATGTTCGGTAAATATTTAGAAAATGAACTATAAGACTGAAAATAAGATGTTATGAGTTTCATCTTAAAAGTAAGAAGTTTTCAATTTATTTCAAAATCTTAACACACCTGAGCATGTAATATCAAATGGAATAAAAGATGTAATAGAATTTGGAATAGAAAATTCAGTCCGATGGACCGTATGATCATAATTTTGTTCTTTTATGTGGTAACTATAATTAGTTGAACATCCCAATCAATTTACACACCCTAATAGCCTATCTAAATTTGGTGTAGATGAGATTGATGCCCTGGGATATGAGATTATGGGCTCGAGTTTGTGTTTAAATGTATTTTTTATCTCGTAATTTAAATTTTTTGGTATTTTTGTCCTTTAACTTTCTAATATAGTATTTCAGTCCTGTATTTTTTTTTAATTTTTGTGATTTTAGTCATTTTTTCGCTTGAGTTCACCCTTCTCGTCGGAAACATGCATATGCCTCTCAATTGATATTTTAAATTTGAGGCTTTTGTTCTTATTGGCACATTTTTGCCGCTATTTTTGTCCTTTAATTCTTTAAGGTAGCATTTTGGTGCTGTATTTTTTTAATTTTCACAATTTTAGTCCTTTTTCGTCGAAGTTCATTCTTCTCGCCGGGAGAGTTGAACTCCGACGAACAAAAGGACTATTATCGCGTAAAATTAAAAAGACGCAGAACCAAAATGCAAGTCAAAAGGACGAAAATATCAAATAATTTAAGTTACGAGACTAAAAATACATTTAATCCCTCAAATTTTGCTAATATGTGGGTTTTTTTTTCTTTCTATTTTAGCAGGTTGTTGATCTATTATAAATAATTTATTAATCATAAAATTGGTGTGTTCATTTTTATAAGTGATGGTTGAGATTCATAAGAGTGATGTATGTAATTGATCACGCTAATATTGAAAAAAGAAGAAATGTATAATAGTAGGGATGTGAAATCTAGATTATATCAACCAATCTTGCGAGATATTTTTCGAGTATGATGAGCAATCAATTTCTTTGATCACTTATTAATCTATATTATCAATAAAGCCTCGATGGTTTATTGGTGTGTTTTCTAATGCATTGATAAAACTAATCATATTTAAGAAGATTGATACATACCAGCGATCCAGTAGCACCACAAGAATTAAAATTTTTTATTTGAAATCCTAAGATTATCATAGAATTAACCTACAAAAAGGATTAACGCTTCAATATTTAAGTCAATAGTTGATTTGAAACGAAATAAATAAGAAACTCAAGATAAAAACGTGACATCTAGTAAGTTGAATGTATAATCTGAGTGTGAAGTGTTAAAGATATGAAGAATAGTGTTGAACTCGTGTGAAGAGTGTAGAAAGTAGAGAGAATTCTAGTCGGCTTTGTTGAGTGAGTTTAGTTACCTAGTTGATTTACTTGAACTCCTATTTATGAAAGCAGATTGTAAGAAATTTAAGAATCAACTAGGGAAAGTTGAGATATCCCTGAGAACAGGATATCTAGTTTATGGGGATAATGTTTATGTCCTGCTGGCCATGTCACTTCAGGCCCACGTCAGGAGGAAAAGACCCTGCCAAATAGAATGACTTAAAATTAAAGAATTGATTACATTTGATATTCATTTAGCTGGATCCAGTTGGCACGTGTGTCCCTTTTGACACCCTTTTAGGGTGATGTGGCATTGAATATGTACAATAATGTTGACGTGTTGACTGTTGAATAAGGTGTATGGGCTTTGAGTATACTGATATTGGGTCTGGATTGAGTATTGTCCTATCAATAGGGCGACAGAATTTGGGCTGCTTAGGGTGGTGAGTAATTTGGGCCTGATTCCATAACATGATTTGGGCTTGAAAAATAAATGCCTCAGGCAGCAAAGATGATACTAAATTAATTGTTCTTCCTTATCTCTCATCTCAATTTTCTTCTTCAATTTCCACTAATTCTCTTATTTATTTAATTTTTTCTTTTCTTATCTCTCATCTAACTCTTCTTATTTAAGGTTTTATTTTTTCTATCTATTATTTATTTAGTACTTTTAATTATTTTATTTTATTTTTACTTATTCTTTATTTCACTTATCATATATCATAAAATTAAATTGACCCATTCACAGCCCTTCTTTATTTACTTACCTCTCCTCTTGGGCTTCAGTATCATTAAAGCGTTGCCATTACTAAAACCTAATGAAGTTCTATGTTTGACAAAAATATTTGGTTCTGTTTTTATTTTTAATTTTCAGTTTTCAACGAGAAATGTATATTTTTAATTTTATAAAAGAATTTATGAAAAAAATGAAAAAATGTCTGATTTAGTTGATGACATTGTATTATATTATAAGTATCAACTCGATATATTCTTTTTATTTAAATAAAATTGATAGTTTCTTTTTTGGTATATTAATTTAAACTTATTATTGATATCATGTAACTACATTTATAAAATATTATTAATTTTTGAAATAGTGATTAAGAAAAAATGTATACGTATGTGTGTGTATATTTATATATATATAAATAATGATCGGGAAAAAGATAATGGTAAGAAAATATATAAATAAACATATTCCCTCCTTAAACAAAGTGTGAAAATGAAACGAGAAGTTGAAATTCTGCTAAACACTTACAACACTCATGCCATGCACGTGTTGTTTTTTTTTTATAAAAAATTAACAGAATTAAAGCTTGAAACTAAAATTATTATAAATCTTTTTAGAGTTATCGAATGCAATCAAGAAAAAAATTTATCCTAAATTAAATTAGCTGAATTGAACTAATCATACTAATATCGTACACTTATCATGTGATAGATTATTTTTTTAACATTACACTAACTACATGATAATATATTACATTTACCGTAGATTTAATTTAAATTTGAATTAGATCTAATTAAACTAAAATTTCCCCAAGTATTATTATTAGAAATTACAAGTATTTAATCATGATCGACATTAATGAAATTGTGATGACAAGAATCACAACAATCAGAATAAAGAACGACGTGAATCAAATGTGGGAAGTGTCGTCTTGACCAAACCGATAATGTTGTTGATGTCGGTTGGAGTGCAGCTGGTGGGACAACTTCCATGTCAATCAAAGGGCTGGATTTTGGATTTTATCATAATTAATGCCTAAGTTCATGTTACATACACTCATGCATCCTACCCTTCAAATTCAGATCTCATGCATCGATTCAGTGACAGCCTTTGATATCAGATTCAATTACACGAACATTACTTGTTTTTTGTGAAATTACAGTTTAACTCCTGAAGTTATAATTGTATTACAACTACACTCCCAATTCAAGTAGAGCTTACACTAATACTCCTAAAAAATATTACACTAACACCCCTCAGGGGGTGTAGTTGTAATTTCACAAAAGACAGGGGGTGTTTGTGTATGGGTCTAACCTCACGGGGTGTCAATATAATTTACCCTATTTTTTAACATAGGGATAAACGATCTTTAATCAATTAAATTTGTTCCAGAAGTATTTTTTTCTGACACTACCCTATTTAATTTTTATATATTTTTCACTTTTGTTATTTTCCTACAACTTTCAATTTTCTTCCAAAAAAAAACACTACCGAAATGTTTATATTTAATATTTACCTTGGTGACTTAAGGAGCACACCTAAATATTTTGAAATAATCAAAATGTCCCCACTCATCCAATCAATTGAAAAAAAAAAGAAAAAGGTAATAATTTGATTGCAATCTTGAACAAAGTAACACATATTTTTATTCTTGGTTAGTTCTTTGATTAACACGTGCGTACAAAGATACTTATTAGACAAGAACATTTTGTCCTTATCCCTTTGGTGCCACTCATGACCACGTGAGTACCATGATTAATTATCGTCTCAATTGTATTAAGAACATCAAATATTCATAGCCCGCAACTCAAGTTGTTTTCCCTTTAAGAAATTATTTGACTATGTTTTATTTTTTATTTTTCTATTCATTAAGAGATAATTACACTCTCCTCTCTTGAGGTTTGATGTAATTACACGTAGATTTCTCATGATTTAAAATTTACATTTTTAATATTCTTGAAGTTTACTTTCACTAACAAATAGGTCCATCCGTTAGTTAAAACTTACCGAATTTGTTGATATTAATAAAAAAAATTGGATGAAAATCGATATTTACCCTCGGTTGACAAACAAATCTTTTATGATTAAATTACCCTTATAACGGTGAAGGTATACCTCCTCTCACGCATTAATGTGTAACGATATAACGGTAGTTTGGTCATAAAAAAATTTGTTTGACCAGTAATAAGTCAATCGATAGTAAATGTTACATTTAATTCAATTTCTTTTGCTAATATCAACAATTTGGTGAATTTTGACTAACATATGAACTTATTTGTTAGACATAAATAAACTTCAAGGGTATTAAATGTAATTTTTCAAATTACAAGAAATTTACGTGTAATTACACTAAACCTTAGGTGAGGCAAGTGTAATTATCCCATTCATTAATGATACAAGCTACGGTTCAGATAAAGGGAACGATAATATTATCCACTTTTTGTTAAAAAATATAAATTCATGTTGAATGCTTATTAATTACGATTGTATATTATTATTAGTTATTATTTTTGTAAATTAAATAAAAAATTTTAACTATAGTTAAAAATTATACTAGTGTATTCACCATAGATAAAATCACATAGTTACACTCCCAAAAAAAAATTTGATTGTTTCCTACGCTATATATCACTATGGTTTAAAAGCCGTAAAGAATCGATGCTATCTACCACTGTGATTAAATTGATGCGAAAATTTGAGTTCTGACTACGGTAATCAACATTCGTTATGGTTTTACCTATGGTAAAAATATTCACTACAATTTTTAGCTGTGGGGCAAATATTTTGTTCTTTCTTGCATAAACAATGGCTAATATTCATTGCGCCGCGTGATTAATTAGTATCTGCCACGGTTTTTTACCTTTATCCGTAGTAATTAACCATATTAAAAGAAATATGTTTCTAGTGTTATACATGGTCAAAACTTAAACGTGATAAATAGTATTGATCTGTTATGATTTTTAAATCGTGGTGATTTACAGTGAGTGTAAATAATTATTTTTTCTTTAATTTTATAGTGATCAGGGGATTCGAAATTTTAGATACAAACTCTTTGATCATAACCGATTTAATTATGTCTTATGATAACTAAATTTCAATGTACACATATTTTCTTCGACTTGAGATAATTAATATATTATAGATATGGATAATAGTTATGATCGAAATCAAATATTCTCTAAATGGAGAAAAAAAATTTAAATTCTTCTTTAAGAAAAAATGTTAGATTGCTTTGTTTATTTCCCTCTATTATTTATTGGAAAAAAAAAGTAAATGATGACAAAACCGCCGAACTCAAAGAAATGTTAGCAACTAAGTAAGAACGTGCATGGCATAATTAGCGACTTTTAAAAGCACCTAAATTTTGTCAAGTGGGGTACGTGGCGGATTCTTGGAAGGTTGATTCAATAATTAATTGTTATTATTAGTTTAGTTAATTAATTAAATTAAGTGATGATCATGAATCAAAACAATCTGAACGGATCAAGTCAAGTGTCGTCTTGATTAACCAAAGTTGTTAATTGCAGGATTACGATGTCGGTTGCATGTGACGGCTCCAGCCACCCGACAAATTCGATGTTAATCAAAGGGGTTTTATTTAATTATAATTAATAATTATTGGCTAAAGTCGTATTATACTTTGCTAGATACACTCATTCTAGACCTTAATTCAGGTCTTGTTCATTATTTTTCTTTCTTCTTTAATTTTTTTTATATTTTTGAAGATACGTCTTGTTCATTATTCATGTTCAACTAGCTTCCCTCCTTTGCTTAATATTTGAAGACAAAATAAAACAAATTAAAATGGGAAAAATTGTAAATTTGGTTCTCACTATAAGAGATGTGATCTTTTGTTACAGTTAATTATTATAGTCAAAACAGAAAAGTTGTGGTAAATATAAAATAATTTTGGTTCTGCAATGGCCGTTAGCCGTTGTTTCACCAAAACATTAGTTATAGCTAAAACCATGACAAATATTTTGACCCTAGCTAAAACTATGGCAAATATCAATTAATCGTGGTAAAAGTTTCAGTTTTTGCTTTGATTTTGTTTGACCGTAGTTAACTAATAATATTGATTTATTACGATTTTTAAGCCGTGGTCATTCATAGTGTAGCGAAAATTATTTTTTCTTTGTAGTGTCGGTAAATATTGGGGGTGATAATTTTAGTTATGTACAAATCTATTTTGCAATTTCCTCCTATAATTTTAAAACTGAATGCTGAAATTTGCAACAATAGGCGAAAAAGTGCATATAATTAAGCTAGTCACGAGCACTTACCGGTTATTTTACCAAATTTTGGCCTTTTTTATACTAAATGCGTCAAATGTTTGAAGTTACAGGATAAATATTGAAAAACAAAGCTTTTAGGGACAGTGTATTAAAGTAAACTGAATAGTTTATTTAGTCACATTTATTGAACCATATATAAATAACATAATCAATGAACCATTAAAGCTAACATACTGAATAAAAGAAAACCGGAAACATAGCTCAAACGTATTGTACATTGACAACTCATGTATATCACTCGGTATATCTCAGTCGACAATGCTTCCATCTGTCAGCTTATCATTCACGTCAGGATTTTTCATTGGGTCCTGCTCTGGGTCTTCCTCTAGTACCTCTGGATGCACCTCTAGAGTTGTTGTAGAGTCTCTCTAAGCTCTATCACTTCGTTGTGAAGTTGATGATTCTCTTGATTGAGTTAATTTAACTCATCTTCGTGGTCAGGCTTTTGGACTTCTATCTCCCACCGGAAATGTGCATTCTTAACTTTCAGTTCCTGATCAACCCTCCTTTCAGACCAGTGGTAGTAGATTTAAATGATCAAATTTGGACTGTAGATATTATTGGTGAAATCTTAACCATCAATTTATATAAATCAAGATCTAACGATTTTTAAATAATGGTATAAATGTTATGTTATAATTAAAAAGGTCTAAAAATAAAGAAAATAGCATGTGTAACACACTTGTCACGTAAAGAGGCTCTTTTGCTTCATTTTGAAATCATAACGAGGTAAATTGACACTTTTTTCCTTTACAAAGTATTTTTTTTTTAAACATTCTTCAATCACATGGGTTAAAATGAATTTAACCCAAGTAAGAATTTTTGACGAGCTTATATATGTGAATTTCCCCGAGATTCAAACTCGATCAATATTGTCCCTCTACCTTCAATTATTATTAATGATTAACGATAATATATGACTATATATAATATTGAATTAAAAATAATATGGTGAGTCAGCTTGCGATTAAAATTCTCCATGGTAACAAACTTGTCCCCTGGACAGCGTGGAAGATCAGAGGGTGGGCGGACATCTGATAATTCTCAATTGCATTTGGTCTTTCCCATTGATCCATTTGGTATGATCAGGTCGCATGATTCTGGAGGTCATGAGTTCAAACGTGGGTTGATGTTATTTTTACTGTTGATATGATTTCTACTGTACAGTAGGTATGATTTATTGCTGTAATAATTTGGCATTAGTTTATATGATATTATTGATTTGATTGTTTATAATTGTCTATGTTCGATATTGATAGCCGATAGGGTTGAATGTAATTTCAAAAAAAGAAAAAAACTTAATGGGATCAAGACATGTAAGTTTAAGTCTATTTTGGTGGGAACCAATTTCATAGACAGTGTAATATACTTATCATGTGATTAGTGTATAATTTAAAAAGAATAATTGGTTAGACTTGATTTGAGTACAAATTTTCCTCCAATCCATATGAAAGTCTACGATTCAGAACTAGTGATAATAAGATTGTATTTGGACGGAAAGATTTGGATTTGAGAGAATAATTAAGGAAAAGGATTTCAAGTATCGAAAGAATTTCAAAATTCATCAAATATCTTATAAAACATAATTCGAAATAAGAGGTGAAGTATTTGAAATCTTCTGTAATATAAATTATCCAAATTAAATGAAAGGATTTTATAATGAGGGATTTGAAATTCGTACCTACAACCCTATCAATCTGCCCAACATAAATGTAAAAAAAAATATTCAAAGAATCCACATTAGAAAGCATTATGATTTTTTATCATGGCTAATTACTCCAGTCAAAATATAAATAAAAAAATTGTGAGCATATAAAATTAATCACGATTGCGCAATCGTTATTAGTAATTATTTTTGTAAGTCGTGGCGAATTTTTATAAACCATGGCCGAAATTAAAATATTGTATTGATTTTATTTGATTAGATAGAGATAGTATTGATTCACCTTAATTTTTAAATCTTAGCTATTATAATATAGGGAAAATCAACTTTTTTTTAAAAGTGTCAGAATTAAATCAGATTCAATCTGGCTGAAACCAAATTAAACTGCAAGTAGATCTGCTTGTACTAATTGATCGCTCACTTTAAATCATTTTGTTTTTTTAGTGAAGCAATATATTATATCATTAAATTAGAATAAATGCATTTTTATTCATGTGATTTAGGACATTCGGTATTTTTATTTTTTAATTTTATACGGTAGTATTTTGATCCTTTATCTTTTAAATTTTTGTGATTTCACTTTCATTGTTCGCCGGAGTTCGCCGCCACTGGTAAGAAGAGTGAACTCTAGCTAAAAAGAACTGTATCGCGGAAGTTAAAAAGATGTAAGACTAAACTATTATCCTATAAAGTTAAAGGATAAAAATACTAGTAGAATTTGATCAATAAGAACAAAATCCCTAATTTTTAAATGTCACGTGCGAGGCACATGCGTTTTTCCGACGAGAATGGTGAATTTCAGCAAAAAAATTACTAAAATCATAAAAAAAATAAAAAGATGCAGAATTATAATACTACCATAAAAGTTAAAGAATAAAAATACCAAATAACCTGAATAACGGCACAAAGAAAATGCATTTAAGCCTTAAATCAGATAACAAGTAACAGTGAATGAATTTGAACGGAAGACTTCAAAATTTTGTTACTTGAGCACTAATTGAGTTGGATTTCAATAGTCTAAATTTTTCTAAGTTTCACATACAATAAATAAAAAATACGAAAGAGGGTTTACTTTGATCTCAAACCTCTACCAATAAAGTTCATTTGACTATATATATATATATATATATATATATATATATATATATACATCATAGCCCATGATTGAATAAATAACAAGGCCATTGTCTCCCTACCATACTGAATAAAATTAGATTGAGCGTGCTGTCACGACAAAGACAAAAACTCCCACGTTACTCGTTTTTTCCTCACTACAAACCAAAAATACTCGACCTAATATAAACTCTTTTTCCTCCTCTTCTTCTCTCAACTGCTCATCGTTCAAACCATTCTGCATACGCACAACTAAGTCTGGGATCGATGAGGACATTGTGCCCAAATTTCGAGAGAGACGACGTGTTGGAGACGGTGCTGGAGGTCCCCGTCCCCGAAGAAATATTCGTCTCCGGCAAGCACAAGTCATGGCGGAGCATCAAGTCTTGGCTCACGAGGCCACACGACGTCGAGATAGGTTTTGTTCTGGCAGGGCGTGACGTCGAGATTCAGTTCTTGCTCGGAGTGATTGGAGCCCCTTTGATCCCTCTTCCCGTCCGAGGTGATCGGACAGTTGATGATCATAGCATCAAAGGCCACCCCATTGTAAGTCGTGATCCATGCTTCCGTGTAACGTTTAATGTTTTGGTCTTGCCTGTTGAAACATTAGTTAATAGTTGTCTTTAATATTTATTCGAATTGAATTTTTACTTTTGGTCATAATAATTAGTCATAAAAAAAACTATATTTCTTCCGGTGATTGTAAAATTAAATCTTTGAAAAAGTTGACAGATGGACTATTCCGATTTTTTTTTTTTTTTTTTGGCGGAGGAGAGGAATACTATTTCGACATATTTAGCATGAGATATGAGAAAAATCAAGATTCATAATGACTAATGAGACAAAATTGTTACATGATTATGTGCAGGAGAGTTCAATGGCTAAATACATTGTGCAACAATACATAGCAGCTTCAGGAGGAGCGCACGCTTTGAACTACATCGAAAGCATGTACGCGATGGGGAAGGTGAAAATGGCGGCATCAGAGTTCGTGGCTGGAGACAACTTGAGCCTGCGCAAGTTGAGAAACAGGAAACACGGCCGGCCGGCCGGGGAATTAGGCGGATTCGTACTGTGGCAGAAGAGTCCTGATATGTGGAATTTGGAGCTGATGGTTTCAGGTTGTAAAATGAGTGCCGGCAGTAATGGTAAAGTGGCCTGGCGACAAACTCCCTGGCAGCATTCTCATGCCTCTCGCGGTCCGCCAAGGCCTCTTCGTCGATCCTTGCAGGTACTCTCCTTTTCCATTTCACATGTACACGTCACGTTTACCAAGATTACATCATCATTTAATTTTATCTAAAGAGATATTTTATACACGTGGATTATGTACGCGAATGCAATAGATAATGCAACATCAATCGCGATAGAAAATCCAATTAATTTTGTGATCAATAATGTGAACAGGGGCTTGATCCAAGGTCGACAGCCAACTTGTTCTCCAACTCCGTTTGCATCGGGGAAAAGACGGTCAACGACGAAGATTGTTTCGTGTTAAAGCTCGAAGCGGATCAGTCCACCCTGCGGGCAAGAAGCAGCAGCAACGTTGAAATAATAAGGCACACTATTTGGGGCAGTTTCAGCCAAAGAACAGGGCTACTAATCCAACTCCAAGACTCCCACTTGCTGAGAATAAAGTCGGCTGGAGGAAACGACGTCTTGTGGGAGACGACGATGGAGTCGTCCATTCAAGACTACAGAACAATAAACGGCGTTAACATCGCTCATGCAGGAACGACAACCGTCTCGTTGTTGAGGTTCGGGGAGAACTCAAAAACGGTTGATACAAGATCAAGAATGGAAGAGGTGTGGAGTGTTGAGGAAGTGGACTTCAACATCAAAGGGCTCTCGAGAGAGTTTTTCTTGCCTCCCGCCGACTTGAGAAAGGAGGACGATCAATGCAGCGTGGTTGCTAATGGTGGGGTTGTGAAGCACAAGATTTCAGGCAATTCTTGCAGGATTAGTACTGCAAAAGTGGTAGCTATTGATGAAGAAAGCTTGGAACTCTTTGAGATAGATGAGGAGTTGTAGAGTTAGAAGTGTGGTTTGAATTTGATCTTTAGTCAATTTGTACATAGAGCATCTGGCTTACTGTTGGTGAAGCCAAGGATGGATTACATATATATAGTTACGCGAAATTCTAGTCCAGATTGGGTTTGGTCGAACGTGAACCAATTAAAATACATTTGTTGTGTGATTGGTGTGCAGTTCAGAGAATTGATCAATCACATGGTAAGTGTATCACACCTATTTTGTGATTGGTTTTGTTTGACCAAACCTGATTTGAGTAAGAATTTTCGTTATAGTTACTGTGGCCACTTTTTAGCTAGCCATTGTTGTGGAGGATCAAATGTCCCAAGAATGTTTATATACAATTGGGATTGTTATAAGTTAGACACATGTATAAATTATATAATGAAGCTTCAATTCTTCATATTATTCCTTGAGTTTCCATGGATGTTCTGATTTTCTGGTTATTAAGATTATACATAAATCGAGTACTAGTCCTAATGACTTTGATACCACTTTTGGAAATAATGCATATGAGTATCACACACTAATACACATTGCACGTAAAAGGTACCGGCGATTACCTCAGTAGTTTGATATGACTATACCCGATGGAATTAGTCAGTGAATTCCGGACCTTCGTGGCTCGCCTACAAGCTTTTTACGATCTCATGGATCTACAAGCACGTCTTTTTAGAGCCTCGTCACTTTATAATATTAAATTATTTGAAAATTCGAGTGATGTGTTATTTGAGGATTTGAAATATATATGTTCAAATTCATTAATCAAAGCACAACGTAAAAAAGTTTGAATAATAATTCAACTGAAAATATATAAAATTATGATGAATATGTAATAAGAAATTATTCAGAACCACCGATAAAATTTGATTTGTTTATATAAAGTGTGAATAAATTGTAATTTTTGCATATAGAAAACATCAAATTTAGGATTCATGATAAATGATAAGGAAATCGGATTACCTTGATTCAAGGATGTTGGAGTGTGGTGTCTGAGCTAATATTATATTCAGGTCTACGACTATAGATCCAACTACAAAATATTGTGGCTCTTTTCACCATGTTGACTGAGCATGTTGCCATCACAAAAGCTAGTACAGAGATGATTTGGATGAAACATCCTTCAAAGAAATTGACAAGAAGTAAGCAAGTAGTATTCTTTTTTGTGATCGTTAAAACGTAATTTATCTTGTAAAAAAATCCGTATATAATGCAAGAACAAAATATATCCAGTTAAGATACCACCTTATTAGATTGTTATTTGGTACTGGGGCTTTGACATTAGAGAAGATTGGGGCGCAGAGAACCCAACTGGCATGTGTTTCAGTTTCCCAATTGGAGATTATTGGAGTGTGGAGTCTGACCCAACATTACATTCAAATCCAGCGAAAGTAGATCCAACTAATTTTGTAATGCTTTATAGTTGCGCTAGTATAAATAGTTTATGTGTAACATTTTTTTGTAACTCACCGAAAACAATTTATCTAGAAATTGACCTTGAGCACCCATGAACGTAATAGTATGATCAAAATCACACAAATTTTGTGTTTGGCAGTTATCTTTCTTATTGAAATTATTTGCACATATTCACAATGTGATTAAGACAAATTCCTAAAAAAGAAGTTATGAAATGGTTAAAATGTTGCTTTTCAAATTCAATTAATTTCACAGAAATTGGATGAGATAAGGTTGACCGAATTGGTGGTAGTAGCTGCCTAGGAAAAATTGGCCATGTAAGCAACAAATAAGCCTTTATCATTAATTATAACAAACAATTGAAAAGAAGGGATGTCTATTGAAAAATTATGAAATTTCACCAACTAAAAATATGTCAAATATTGACACATAAAAAAATTAAACATAAAAATTTATGAAGTTTCCGTACCAGATTTCGGTTGAAAGTTCTGATAGAGCACGTAAACTATAGTGCGGCAATTATTATTCAAGGAGTCATTGCATTTTCTGGTCCCATAATTTCGCCATGTATATTTTTAGTCTCATTTCTTAAGAAATTTGAAAAATAACAACTAAGTGACATTGAATTTTCCCGTATTTTAAATAGGTTTAAATGTATTTTTTGGTTCCGTAAGTTATTTCGTACTTTCGTCTTTTAATTTTTTAGGATAACATTTTAATCCTACATCCTTTTAATGTTCATGATTTTAGTCATTTTTCATCGAAGTTCAACCTTTTCATCGAAAAAAAAAAAAGCTTGTGCATCCCACGTGATCTTTTAAATTGGGGTTTTTTTTTATTAATCCATTTCTGCCAGTATTTTGTTCTTTAAGTTTTTAAAATAACATGTTGGTCTTTTAGTTTTTTAATTTTTGCAATTTTGATCCTTTTTTTGGTTGAAATTCACTCTTATCGTTGGTAGAGATGAACTCCAACGAACAAAAGAACTACAATCACGAAAATTAATATAATATAAAATTAATATGTTATCCTAAAAAGTTAAAATGACGAAAACATTAATTGACTTTAATTACGGAACTAAATTTAACCCTTTTAAATATTGAATTGAAATTCAAGATATAGATATATGTTGGCCGGATTGAGTATTCTAGGCCATTCCAAAGAAAATAGTCCGGAATGCAGCCCACAATCTCATTTATCTACAGCCCCGAAAAGGGACAACGCCGACAAATGTTGCGGGGAACCTCATCTGCAACTCTGTCTTTGTCCAGAAATGTCCATAATAATCCCATCCCACGAGAATCAAAATTTCCAGACATCACCTCTGCTGCCACCCTATAAATACCTCATTGCATGTGTATCTCTTTCCGCACGACAGTCGTCAGCAAACGTTCAGATAATCAAGAAAAACAGAGATAATCACAGCAGCAAATTCTGCAAAATATGGCTCTGATTCCGAGCTTCTTCACCGGCCGACGGAGCAACGTTTTCGACCCATTTTCTCTCGATCTATGGGACCCCTTTGAGGGCCTCCCTTTCTCCTCCGCCGTGGCCAACCTCCCCTCCTCCGCCCGGGAAACCACAGCCGTCGCCAACGCTCGCATCGACTGGAGGGAGACGCCGGAGGCCCACGTCTTCAAGGCGGATCTTCCGGGGCTGAAGAAAGAGGAAGTGAAAGTGGAAGTTGAGGAGGGGAGAATCCTGCAAATCAGCGGGGAGAGGACGAAGGAGCAGGAAGAGAAGACGGACACTTGGCACCGGCTGGAGAGGAGCAGCGGGAAATTCCTCCGCCGGTTCAGGCTGCCGGAGAATGCGAAGATGGATGAGGTGAAGGCGACGATGGAAAACGGGGTTCTTACTGTTGTCGTGCCGAAAGAGGAAGAGAAGAGGTCCGAGGTTAAGGCGATCGATATCTCGGGTTGAATGGTAAAAAAATTATCCGGCGTGTTGTTGTTGAAAGTCAGTTTGTAGTTTGGTAGAAGTAAATAATTTAGTGTGTGATGTGTGAGTTTTGTGTACAAGTGTTGTGGTGTATGTTGCATGTACATGAAAATCAATAATGTTCTTGTGTTGATATCAGTGTTACTGCTTTTTTTCTTAAAAAAAAAAATTATTACTTTATTTTTATTATGATAATTTTAATTCAAATTATCAGTTTTTCTTCAAATCACTAAACTAAATAACTATAGCCAAAGCAACCCAAATAAATGAAATTTCAATTGTTCATTATATATACATCACTAGCAACTTATTCATTACATACTGGAGATGCTTTATTGTATTTTACATCTATCTATAACAAGTTAATGATAAATGTATAAAGATACATATTAAATAAAATATAATCTGGGTGGTTACAGGTCAGGTTGGGGTGGACCTGAGATCCGCCTCGACTTTGGCACATTTTTTTTTTTGATCGAAAAAATCTTTACCGATTGCCAACCTGCTTTTCATGATTGATTTACTATACAAAAAAAGAAATAAATATTATCTATTATAAATGGCCATAGATTGAGACTTATACTAAATTATCATATTTATCATGGTCAAATAAAATTAATACTAAAATTTAATTTTAATCGTAATTAATTAGTATTTGTCGTAAGTTTAGATATAGCCAAAATAATTGGTACGGTACTTCTGTTATGACTAATGTTTTGATTTCACATTTGGAAAACGATTATATTTACGTACAAAAAGAAGAACTTAAGTAAAAAAAAATTTAAATTGTTCATGGATATGAAAGAAAATTAATATGATATTATGTTATTTATATGGATTAATTGCGCCTTTGAAATTCTACAAAGCTAAGTACTACAACGGGATAATTATGTGATATTCTAGCACTCATTATGAACTTATATAGGGAGCCACTACCTCTAGAGCTTACAAAAATATCGAAAAGGTCCTACAGGATAATTACATACGTGGTATTCTGTCACTCATTATGAACTTACTGTTTAGTTCATAAGAGTATCGAAAAGGCCTCATTTATCTATATCTTGTTTAGTTCGTCGTAACGTTCAAGTGGTCTTTAAATGGTGTAATTTCTGTATGAATTCAACTAAATTTATGGATTTGATTAAGTGGTGCTTGCTAAGCAATTATGGGCCCTAGGCCCAGGGCTGGACAATTTGCAAGGCACGTTGGGGTAGCATTAGGATACCAGTTTTTTTTGTCTTTGTTTTCCACTCATACACGCACACACCAAAGTTTGAACAGATCTCCTATAGAAAGTCTTGTGCCCAAACCATCGGGCTACCAGTTGAGGTTTCGTCATTTAGTTCTCGTTTGGGTGTCCTTTTAGACTGGAGGTTGGTTGCGTGTAATTAGTGCCGCCATGTACTTAGGTATGGCCAGTTCAATGTGACCATAGGCCCGCTCCCTATATAGAGGATAAGATGGTACTTTTGGGAAACACAGTAGTAATTATATGATTTGGTCTTTACTCAATACAATCTGACAAGCTTGATCTGTATTGATGCTAATCAATATGATGTCTTTTAAGTATTTTAATCGAGTTTTTTTATTGTGATTGTTTTCTTCCACATGCACCTATTCATGATCTTCCTAAATTTTTACTTACGTAATTTAAATTTCTTCCTTTAGATAGAAGCGATATTGTGTACAAGTCAAGATCTAGCTGACCTAGGAATGAGATCAAGGTGATTGGGAAGGAGGCTGAATAGTTAGGACTTGTAGTTGTTTTGGTTATCAGGTAACTATTCTAATGAATAAATTATTCTCACGATTTTAATTAGATTGTGTTTCGATAATTAAGTGTAAAGTAGAGATACTACTTTTGGGCCCGAAAACATTTATTATTGCAATCACATTTCACATGATCTGTACACATTTCACCAACAAACATGCCAATTTTCATAGTTTTTTTATTGTTTTTACTTTATTTTCTTGAAAAATAATTATTGATTTAAATGTTGCTGTACTAACTTTTATCTTGTAGATACTCTTAAATTACATATTGTTATTGGCCCTCGATAAACATCGTACTTATCGAACAATGTTAAAAAATGAACAGTCATATATACAAATATTTCTTTGTTATTCTAATCAAAAGTAGTCAATTTATATTTTCTTCTTTTCTATAATTTAATAGTTATAAAAATTATAACAAATATCGTGGCACTTGAGCAATAATATAATTATCTTGTCACTGATTTTTCCTCACCTCAACTCTTCTCACGTATATCGAGGCTCCTTGCTCTTGCTTTGCACGGGCATGCCCAAATTAGTATTAAAAAATGCCCATGTGCTCCACTTTCAGAGCTCTCAGCCACACATTCCTCCTCTCTGCAAATCCTCAGTATTAATCAACCGCCACCGCCAATTTCCACTGTCATCCAACATTCTTCCCCGACAAGTTCCCGCCGCCCAAGTCTTCGAATTTCAACAGCCGGAGCTGGTGGAGATGGGTCATCAAGTAACAGAAGTTGAACTGCCGCCACATGTCCTCATCTTCCCTTTACCGATGCAGGGTCACATCAACTCCATGCTGAAGCTGGCGGAGCTCTTCTGCCTCTCCAACCTCCACGTCACCATGCTCCTCTCGGAGTACACCCATGGCCGCCTCCGCCGCCATGCAAACATCGAGTCCCGCTTCTCCCGATACCCCGGCTTCCGCGTTGCCACCATCCCCGACGGCCTACCGGAAGACCATCCCCGCGTCGGCGAGCGCACCATGGAGATTGTCATGAGCCTTTTGAAAGTCGGTGGGGCTGAGTTCCGCAAACTCATGGAGACCACTGATGCCCTGAGTGATGGCGGAGGTAGGCGGCGCGTCACCTGCCTCATCATGGACGGTGTGTTGAGTTTCGCTGTTCCGGTGGCTGAAGAAATGGGGATTCCCTTCATTTATTTCAGGACCGTCGGCGCTTGCTCCTTCTGGGCTAATTTCTGTTTCAAAGACGTCATCGAAGCTGGAGAAGTCCCCCTGAAAGGTAATTTTTCCTTTCCCAACTCATTTGATTCTTCTTCTCTTTATTGTTTTCATCAAATTCATCACCCTTTCTATATTTGAGTGTGTAGGTAAAGATGAGAACAAATACGAATACTGGAAGAAACATGAGTTGGACTTAATGGTAACAAGCGTGCCGGGAATGGAGGGCTATCTCCGGCGACGCGATCTTCCAGCGTTTTGCCGAGTAAACGATGTTAATGACCCTGGATTTCAGACCATCATAAGGGAGACTAGACGAACAGCTCTTTCCAGGGGACTCATTCTCAATTCATTTGAAGATTTGGAAGGCCCAATTCTTGATCAAATCCGTAAACCAATTCCGAATTTGTATTCAATCGGTCCCCTCCACACTCATCTGAAGGCCCGATTAGAGTCCCGAAAGAGTGAAGAATCATCGCTTCCTTCCAGCAGCTTCTATGAGGAAGACCGCAGCTCTATGACCTGGCTTGATTCCCAGCCCGCCAAATCTGTGCTGTATGTGAGCTTTGGAAGTGTCACGCTGTTAACAAGGGACGAGCTGTTGGAAATCTGGTACGGGCTGGTGAATACTGGGCACAAGTTCCTGTGGGTTATGAGGCCGGATTCCATCGTCGGAGACAATAAAGACAATCCCATTCCGGCGGAGTTGGAGGAAGGAACAAAAGAAAGAGGCTATTTGGTGGGATGGGTGCCGCAAAACGAGGTCTTGGCCCATCCGTCGGTGGGCGCGTTTTTCACGCACAGTGGATGGAATTCGACTCTGGAAAGTATTGCAGCGGGAATGCCGATGATCTGCTGGCCTTATTTTGCCGATCAGACGATAAACAGCCGGTTCGTTAGCGACGTTTGGAAGGTGGGATTGGACATGAAAGATAGCTGCGATAGAGTGATTGTTGAGAAGATGGTTAGGGATGTAATGGAGGTGAGGAGGGATGAGTTCTTGGAGAGGGCTCGGGATATGGCGGAATTGGGAAAGAAGGCTATCAGTGAAGGAGGAACTTCTTACACAAATTTGAATAGGCTGATTGAGTTCATAAAGTCTTCGGTTTAGTGATTTTGATTGAGGACTTTTACCATACATTTGGTGCTCTAAATCCTCTCTTTTTCTCATAAGATGTGCAAAATACCCTTTATTGCATCAAGTGTTCATCACGTGTTTGTCGCGTGACTTTGCTTAATTTTTAACTATGAAATGGCAATTTTGCCCCCAATTAAGAACCATTGAATTTTTTTGAGTAAATACAAATTTCATTAAAGAAAGAATATCTTCAAATATTCGGGAGTATGAGGCTGATTTCCACAGTAAGATGAAAAAGAGGCCACATATTTCTAGAGTTGCATGTATTCATAAAATTAGCCTTAGCAACAGAATTGTTTCCGCATGTTTTTAGAATCGGACTTGTTGATCAGACTAATTTAACCGAGAATCAACTATGTATTCAGGTCGGTTCATAGAATAAAAATAACAATGGTCAAAACGGGTGCAGACTGGTCAGAAGCGATGAAAATCGGTGACCCGGTAACCGTTCAAAAATCAATATTCTCAATAAAATCAGTCAAAAATCAGTTTCCATATTTACAGTCTGAAGTAATTAAATTTGCTTATGTTTTTTTCAATGTCGGACAATGAGACACTTTCAACAACCAATACGGTTATTTTTTCCTTCTTCTTCGTCTTCATCTACTTCTTTCTCTTTTTCTTCAATACTTTTTTAGCTTTTTTTTTTTAAAAAAAAAATATGAGGGCACCAGTTGCTACCTCTGTTTCATTAAAAAGAGGAAACAACAAAGTATTTAAGTTTCAAGAGCTTGTGTGGTTTTAAATCTTAAACTTTGTTAGTTTAAATTTTGATTTAGGTTGCTTCCTCCAATAGGTTTGTTGGTTTTTTAATGTTAAATTGTTATAGAATGTTTTTGTTTATAAATTGTTGTTCTAAATCGTACGTATTTATTTACTCAATTGATATATATATATATATGTATTGATATGTTGCATATATATACATGTATATAATATATTTTGGGTCAATTGTTTTTTTCAATCTGATCCAATTACTCGGACTAAAGACCCCAATGGTTCAATATTTTATCTGATTCAATCACTGATTCGATTTTCAAAACATTAATTTCAAGCAATAGAACATATATTTCTAAAACAAATTTTCTCACCTCAATATAGCATGAAATATTTTGTTTCAGAGATCGAAACAATCAATTATGTAATTCATTACATCAACATATAAGGGGCAAAATGCTTTCTTTGGTCCCCTAAAAATAGGACATTATTTGTTTTGTAACCACAATTTAGATAGGTGGTTGTTTTAGTCCCATAAAACTCATTTTTCAATTTTTTTGATTCCAAAATATCACGTTTTAGTTTTTTTGGTCCCAAAATACCATGTCCTATGTGCAAGACACATGACATTTTGGGACCATAAAAATTAAAAAACTTATTTTATGGAACTAAACAGTTATCTATTTGAGTTGTGATACCAAAACAGATAATACTCTAATTTTCTGGGACAAAAAAATATTTTGCCCAACGTGTCAATGAGTTGCGGTTGAAGAGGTGAAGCTTTCTTTAAGGCATCAACAGATAAATATCATTCGAGGCATGAAAAATTAGCCACTAATATTTCTGGTTTGAAGGAAAAGATGATATTTCATTAAACAATCAAACTTTCTGCTTGTCTTGACTTATACTTAAAAAAATTTATGTGTGCAGGGATCGCGTGCGCTACTGCTAGTACTATTATAAAATATAATATTTTGTCGTACCAACTTTTAAATAATCAAATTTACCCTTTAATTCATTCTTTCTCTTCAAATTTTTTTTTTTGATAATAATAGTAATTTCAATATTTTTAATAAACCCACAATTACAATTATTTTTTCTCTCTCACCTCACTCCACATTTTTTTCTTCTCACGGATTTCTTTATGCCCCCCCCCCCAAACGTTTGTTTCTTTTTACAATTTTGTTCTTTTTCATCTTACGCACAATTTTTTTTTATACTTGCAGGGACTGTATGTCACGCATATTTTCAAAATCAAACTTATTTATATTTATAGATAGATGAGTGTATATATATTAGAATATACACTTAAGAATATAAAGTATAAATACTTATTTACAAAATATATATATAGATAATATGTATATTGAATCAGGACCATAAATCTTAATAAAAACAATTAATGGTTATGATAAATAGGAATATAATTTTATATTTAGTATAAGGCTAAATTGCATTTTCTGCCGCTTATATTAGGGGGTGTGATAAAACAAGGACCAAATATAAAGGGGTGGCAAATGGTACAACATAATTTAATTATTTTTGGCAATTATAAGACTCCCATCACCGGATGTACAAAAGTGGCCGAAAATTGATAACGTTCACTAAAACTAGGGGTGTTTTTTGGGCTTCTGCTGACATGGCATTTTAATTAAAATTTTGATACCTACTAAGCAAATGACTTGGCAAAAAAAATGATATAAATTGAATCTTGAATTTATATTATTTATATAATTATAAATTATAAAAAATTATTATATAATAAAAATTAATCATAGGTTTTTTCTTAATAATATATAATGATCTATAATATACTAATTTATTTTTTTGTTGTCTATTTTATTCAATTTTATACATAATATAAATACAAAATTCATTTTATACCATTTTTTTGCAGGTCATTTGCTTAGTTAGTTGGTATCAGAATTTTAATTAAAATGCCATGTCAGCAGAAACAAAAAAAAATCCCCTAAAATAGCAATTTTAAATTAATATATATATAAAATCTGCCAAGAAAGACATGGTGATTTAAAATTTGGCCAGATGGGACGCAGAGAATCTTGATGAAAATTCCTTGCAAGAACAATAAACTCCAATATTGAGAATAATGATGGGCATGATGAGGTGTAGGAAGATGGAAGATTAATAAGAGCATTGATGAGGAAACTAAGACATGGAATCTGAGGCCGCGAAAGCCCCTCACAGAATGCAGCGGGAGGTGAGTGTCTCTGTGATGCCTGAAAAAGAATAAAGCTCATTCATCCTAAGAGGAAAGGAATTGCAGCGGCGGCAGCGAGAAGAAGGAAAGGAATTGCAGCGGCGGCAGTGAGAAGAAGGAGAAGAGAAAGCTGAGCATTTCAATTGCGCTATCGAAAGAGGAAATTGAGGAGGATATCTTCATTCTGACTGGATCAAAGCCAGCAAGGAGGCCTAAGAAGAGAGCAAAGAACATACAGAAACAGCAAGGTGCTGTGTTTCCAATTTTTTCTTATAATATTGTAAAGCTGAAAGCAAGAATAAGTTTTTGGTTAGGCTTATCTTACATTTCTTTTGTATCCTCGAAATAATTCTCATCTACAAACAACAAAACAGATAATGTAGGATATCTTGATTAATGAAGGAATCAAATGAGAGCTCCTAGTACGAGTTACCTATTCTGTAGCCCATCACTTTGCAAGGACGCATGCTCTGACAGCTCAGCAGAACCGTTGTCTTCTTGGCAGATTTTTTGTCCATATTTATTATTATTATTTTTAATTTAAAACTGCCACTTGACATAGCAGTTGTGCATAAAAATATAAAACTTTTGCACTCATGGTATTTTCGTAATTTTTTATTTTTTTAACAATATTTAAATAATTTTGCTTTATTTTTGCCACCCTTTATGTATGATCCTTTTTTTGTCACTCCCTAATATACGGGGCAGAAAGTATAATTTAGCCTTTATTGTAATATTGAATAAGAATACTTGATTGTTATTACGAAAAAATTATGGATTGATTTGTATATATAGATTTAAATGAACCATTGATCTAAGATTAAGATAGCTGGATCAAATGGTGTATACAATAAGAATATAAGTGTTTTTTTTTGTATAAATCCAATAATATACTTGTACAAAAATGCGCGTGCAGTGCACTTCCGGACTCAAAGGTGTTTTTTTTCCTTTTTTTTAGAATCAATAAGGGGTTTATTTGGCTTTCTTTTTTTTTTTTTTTTTGTATAAGGAAACTTTTTGTCTATTATCTATTTCATAATTTGTGTCTAACCCCTATTGCCACCCAAATAATAAAAATTAAGAATATATGTAAAATGATAAGATTTACTTTTAGGTAAGGACTAAATTGAGATACTCCATAGGTCACATGACTGATCTATATAAAAAGGTCGGCTTTACGCACGTTCATGTAATTCCAAGAATTCAATTAAAATATTTAATAAAATCAAATCAGATGAAAAAAGACAGATATTGGAGCTCGATCCTGGTATGGTATAGAGGTAATTTTGTAAAAATATACCATTATATATATTGTATTTGTAACCTAGTGAGATTCATTCTCTCGTAATAAAATTACACAGCCGTCACCGCTCCTGAGGACGTAGGCACATTATCGAACCTCGTTAAATCCTTGTGCCGTTTACTCTTATGTTCTATAGCATTAATTTCTCAACAAGAGTTGAGCAAAACGTCCATGTAAAAGAAGAATAACAAATTATCCCTTGTAATCTGAAAAATGAAGCAAACTATCTTGTATTTTTCCCCTTATAATCTGAAAAATAAAGCAAATTATCTCTGTGTTCTCCATTGATAAAGGGTAATTTGCTTCATTTTTCAAAATACAAGGGAGTATTTTTCTTCATTTCCCAAAACACGTAAGGATAATTTGCTAAATTGTTTTTTCATAAAGAGTTTTTACTCATTTCTTATATCGCATAAGACAAATTACATTTAACCTGATAAAATTCAGTACCATACGAAAATAGCCCATTATATGAATCTAACAGGTTTAACACTATGTACCTCCATGTGATATTGCAAATGAGCAAAGTACCTCTCTATAATTTTTTTTTAATTTTAGCAATTTACTTTCTGTGTTTTATAAAATAGAGCAATTTACCTCCTTCGACAATGAGGTAAATTACTTTATTTTAAAAAACAAAAAGAGATAAATTGCTATTTTTACTTTCATATGGGATAATTTGCTCATTTACAATATTATAGGAGTGTTATTTGCATTTTTTCCGAATCTAACATAAATCCAGGACCAAATCAAAATAAAGATTGTACATATGTCATGTGAAGTAACATGTTTCATAAGATAAGAACTAAGCAGACGACTTTCGAGCTTGAATTTGGTAAACTCTATGCTTCTGAATTCAACGCCTGTCTTTTTAAATATTATCTTGTCTAAACTATGTTATGCTTTAATTAGAAACATGTTAGATGTGCGTATTGAATTATGTTTCAAATTAATGTGAAGTCATGGAAAAAAAATTAAGTTATAAAACTTTAAAAATTTAAGCGGATTGAAAGTGTGGATTTTTAAAATTATGGTACTATTTTCGAAAATTCTGCAAATAATATAATTAAAGACACATAATACGTGAAACGAAAAATACTATTTTTCTTATAACAAAAGCACATTAATTATATAAAATAAGATTGAATCCCATATGATCATTCTTTTTTAAGGAAAATAATACATATTAAATTTTCCAGTTCATTAAATTCAAACTGTATTCATATTATCATGACAATATTAATTAAATAAACAACCATGTTGTTAAGTCCACCGATGTCAATAATAATAATAATAATAATAATAATAATAATAATAAAAAGGGAGTATTAATTTATTATCCAATGACGTGCTATTTTAGCCGACTCGCGAAAAAGAATTCAGACACTATCAACCAAACTAAGATCAGCAATGATTTCAGGAACTGGTCCAGAAATAGACGTATTGCCAAATCCTACTCTGAAATTACCAAACAAACCCTAACATCAACTCACGGACTACCCTGAATTTTGAGGACAAAATGGTAATTGTAAATCAACCGAAGCCAGCATTCGAACAGAATTCATTATAAAAAAGCACCTTCGTTGAATTTTTTATTTTTTTTTAAAAAATATTTTTAAAAAATATAAAAAAAATTGAGGGTGCGTATAATAATTAATCAATAGAGAATATTAATTCATAAAAATACTTTAAAATTTTTAAAAAAATATATAAAATTATAATTTATAATTTAAAAGGTCATTTTAGATAGTTTATTACAAAAAATTGAATGAAAACCTAACGAAATGATCTTGTTGTTAGACAAACGTTAAAATCAGGGGGTATTTCTAATTTTCCAAATAACGAGAATATATTTAATTATGTCACACATCAGGGGTAGATGGTTGTAATTTACCCTATAAAAAAAGGGTTTAATACAATTTACGTTCATGTGATATCGCAACGAGCAAATTACCCTCTATAAAAAAAAAAAATTACCTCCTAGTGTTCTTTAAAATTGAGCAATTTACCTTCCTGTTTATGAAGGTAAATTGCTTAATTTTAAAAATACGAATAGATAAATTGATTCATTTTAAAAACTATAGGAAGATAAATTATTATTTTATTTTTCATAATCATATAATTTGCTCATTTACAATATCACATGCGTTTACTTGTATTTTTCCACTATAAAAAACACCCGGGACTTGAAACAATTGTTGAAACGAAAACCAGGAATGAATATGTCCGACCAAAGAGCTGTTTCTCCCCATGTACTCATATTCCCTCTACCTCTCCAGGGCCCCGTCAACTGTATGCTCAAACTCGCCGAACTTCTCTGCCTCAGCAAAATCCAGGTCACCTTCCTCAACACTCAGCAAATCCAAGAACGCCTCCGGATTAATAGCGCCGGCGCCGACGTTTACTTCAAAAGATATCCCAACTTTCGTTTCGAAACAGTCCCTGACGGCCTGCCGGAAGACAATCCCCGGACGGGGGATCAAATAGGGCACCTGCTGGAATCCATGGACGCTGTGGCCGTCCCAATTTTCCGGGGGATGGTGACTTCTGGTGGAGAATACGGCCCTGGTTCTGAGAATCAGGTGACTTGCATAATAGCTGACGGGATTTTCACTTTTGCTGCCGGAATAGCTGCAGAAATCGGTGTCCCGTTGCTGTATTTTGACACTATTAGTCCGTGTGGGCTGTGGACTTATCTGTGTTTGCCTGAACTCATTGAAGCTGGGGAGTTTCCGTTCAAAGGTGTGTATAGCTAGAACAATTATCTTCATCTTTTTTTATGAATATATAGTTAGTTTGATCGACGTTTCTGATAATTTTTTGACGTTTTGAGCTCAGGGAAGTTCAAGAATAGTTTAAAGTTCAGTAATTAACATGATTCGTTTTCCTTCAATCCCACCCTCTGTTTGCGGATTTTTTTTTTTTAATAATTTTATTGCATTTTTTATTCTGGTTAAAAATAACATTAAATATACAAAATTTGTTCTAAATAAAACAGATAACATAATTTTTGTGAATGTGGCATGTTACATTAAATAAAGCGATAATACACTCTCATCTTCTAAGATTTTGCGTAATTTCATATAAACTTCCTATTGTTTGAAAAATTATATTTAGTATCCTTGAGGTTCGCTTCTATTTACAAATAGTTCCATTCGTTAGTCAAAATTCACCAAATTTTTTGATATTAACAAAAAATAAAATTGAAAGAAAATCAATATTTATCCTAAATGACTTATTACTGACTTATTGCAGTCAAACAAGTTTTTTTCTGATTAAATTACCCTTATTACGATGAATATATACCTCCTCATATTCAATTTTTGGCTAATATCCATAAATTTGATAAATTTTGAATAATGACGGGACCTATTTGTTAATCAACATCAAACTTTAGGGATATTAAATATAATTTTTCAAATCATAAAATATTTATGTATAATTATACCTAACCTCAGAGGAGGGAGCGTAATTATCCCTTAAAAAAAAAAAATACAATAGAATTTGACCTAAAAATCCAATCTTTCGGTCTCCTTTCTTGTATCTATACACCTTTTGGCTACTCGTGATCATGAGGATTAGAATTTCTTTGAGATAACTATAAAAAATTATGCTTTATTGCAAGTGGATATCAACCTAATAGAGAGACTACAGAAAGTGGGATGAGTGAAAAGTGAAGCACATTGGAAACTAGTTTGTGATAATTATCGTATTTGATCACCTACCACATGACATATACACCAATCACCATATCCATTCTTGGATAGGTTCGTTTGGTAGGTAAGACGAATAAAAAAGTTGCCGGTTTTTAGGTTCATTCACTTGATGCTTCTTTAACTATGTATGTATTTCTTTTCTTTTTTTTCTTTTTTTGGTTTGGCATAGATGATAACTTAGACGAGATGATAAGAAATGCACCGGGGATGGAAGGTATCATTAGGCGCCGTGACCTTCCCAGCTTCTATCGCACGAACGACGTTAACGATCGTATAATCCAACTAGTTCTCAAGGAGGACAAGCACATCCCCCTAGCTCAGGGCCTGATTTTTAACACATTTCAAGAACTTGAGGCGCCAATACTAGCCCAAATGCTAAGTGTCTGCCCGAACATCTACGCTGTCGGCCCCCTCCACGCCCACTTGAAAACACGGCTGGCAGCAGAAACGTGTCCCGGAGTTCAGCCGACCACCTCTTGCAACAGCATCCGGAGAGAAGACAGTAGCTGCATTTCTTGGCTTGATGCTCAGCCCTCCAAGTCTGTTATCTATGTCAGCATTGGAAGTGTTGCTATGATCACAACGGACCAGCTCTTTGAGATTTGGCATGGGTTGGTGAATAGCGGGTCGAGATTTTTGTGGGTCCGGAGGCCTGGTTCAGTTACTGGGCTGGATCCCGAGACGACTAAGGAGATTCCCTCAGAACTGTCACTAGGGACAAAAGAAAGAGGGTATATTGTCAGTTGGGCCCCACAAGAAGAGGTCTTGGCCCATCCAGCAATCGGAGGGTTTTTAACTCACAGCGGGTGGAACTCGACTCTGGAGAGCATAGTCGAGGGAAAACCCATGATTTGTTGGCCGTATTTTGTCGATCAACAAGTGAATAGTCGGTACGTGGGAGAGGTGTGGAAGCTAGGGTTGGACATGAAAGATACGTGCGATAGAGTTGTGGTGGAAAAGATGATTAGGGAGGTGATGGAGTTGAGGAAGAATGAGTTCTTGCAAAGGGCTGATGAAATGGCGAAATTAGCTAAGGCAAGCGTGAGTGAAGGAGGGTCGTCTTATGCAGATTTGGATCGTCTGATTTTGGACATCAAGTTTATGAAGATACCGACAACATGGAAGTAGTGTTATTGTTAGGGTTTTTTACATTCTTAAGTAAATGTTGAATGTTCAATTCTTTCCATCAAGAATTGATTGACCCTCTTTACCCGTAATTCCGACGGTCTCGTGTGATATTCGAATTGTTAGAAAAAACCCTCTCCTATTGAAAATAAAGCACGTATAAGTTTGGCTTCTTGTGTTTATAAAGATGGGGCAAATTAAAAAAGGAAAAAATCGTAATTTGCTCCCCTATAAGCATGGGGAGTGGCATTTTTCTTATCCTGTATGATTTTTTTTTTTTGCAATTTGATCCTGTTATTTTTTTGAAATTCTTTGAGTGAGGATACTTGCGGTCAATTTCTTTGGAAAATCATGCGTTGTGCACGTGACACGTTAATTTGTGTTTTCAGTCAATTTATGAATTTTAGGCCAGAATTATCGTTAAATATTGACCAATTTTTTTAGTTGATGACCAAATTACTAAAATCGATTTCAATAGGACCAAAATTGTCACTTACTGTACTCATTGGATCAAAATTAAAATTTTTCCATTTTTTTTTATGTTACCAGTAGGGTTGTAAAATAAAAATAAAAAATAAAAAAAACTACTAAATTGATGTTCTTAATCATAAGATGGGATTTAAAGTTACCAAATCATTGATATGTGCTCATTCTTCTTAATTTTGGCTTGGAAGTCATTTTTATCGGCTTTCAACACCAATAGCAATCGAATAAAGAAATAATTTTGTACTTCATTCGAGATCATCCATCTTAAAAATTTATAAATGCAAATTTTGATATGAATTTTAATTTGAGACATAATTATTAGCCAATTTTCGTACTTTTAATTGGTAATTTATCCACACAAAAATTGAAAAATAGCGATTTTAATCCTGATAGGGGTAATAATTTTGGTCCTACAATTTTTTCTTTTTTTAAAAGAAAATTACAATTTGAGGACAATCCTGGCAAGAAATTCATAAATTGGCCAAAAACCCTAAATTAGCGCGTCACGTACACAATACATACGATTTGTGCTGAAATTGGCCGAAATTGTTCTCTATTTGATAACTTCAAAAAATTACGAGACCAAATTATAAAACTAAATTCGTATAGGACCAATAATACCACCTTCCTAGACTTATATGACTAAAATTGTAATCTTTTCATAAAAATATACTTAAAGCCGGGGGTGGGCTACGTGCGCCTTTTATGTGTCTTTTATCTATAAAATAATTTTTATACTCCAAATATTATGAATCATTGAGTCTTAATTATTTGTTATTGTTAGAAAATAAAGGACAAAAATAAATCTTCAATACACATATTGATAAATAAATGTGAATAGAATGAACCTATAGCAGTGGAAGTATACTGATTCACATATCCAATCTAACTCATTTACAAGCCCTTAGCGTATAAGATGATAAACATGTCTTTCCCTTCATCAAAAGACCACTCACACAAACCTATGTCATCTTTGAGATCACCGTGATGAATCTACCTTCAATTGTTGTGCAAATTATGAATATGCCTTTCTCGCTTAATTTAGTGGAATCACTAATCAGAGCGATCTTACTGTTTACACACACAAAATTCATTAACTTTTGGTGATTTGTACCACAAAAAAGACATAAAGAGAATATGACAAAACTGCAACCTTAGTCATGTATAATAGGCGTTGGGCAAAATTATAATTTTAATCCCATAGAATACAGAGTTCAAACATTTAGTCCTATGCTTTACGAGTTTTCCAAAATGATCTCAAAATTGAGAAACTCCACATGTAGTCCTCTATTTTACGAAATTTTTTAAAATGATCTCAAAATTGAGAAACTCAACACATTTAGTCCTCTGCTTTACGGGATTTTTCAAAATGATCCCAAAATTGAGAAAAATTCACACATTTAGTCCTCTGCTTTATGGGATTCATAGGACAGCAACGTATCGAATTTTTTTTCAAATTTTGGGACCATTTCGAAAAATCACGTGAAGCATTCAACTAAATGTATTGAGCTTCCCAATTTTGGGACCATTTCGTAAACAAAGGACTAAATGTGTTAAACTCTCTATATTTATGGGACTAAAGTATAATTTTTTCCCATCCTCTAATATACATGACAAAATTTGCAGTTTTGTCATACTCTCCCTGTGAAGCATCACCAAAAGATTCAATAGATTTGAGGTGTATAAACAAGTGGATCGCTCTAAGTGATCCACCAAATTAAGCGAGAAACGCATGTTCATAATTTGCACAACGATTGGATCAAGCTTCATCATAATGATCTCAAAGATGACATACGTTTGTGTGAATGGTCTTATTGATGAAGGGAAAGACACGTTTATGATCTAATACGTTAAGGACTTGTAGATAAGTTAAATCGGACATGTGGATCAATATACTTTCACTTACCTCTTAGTTGTGAAACTTTTTTAGCAACTAAGTAGACAATTTTTTGAAAATTTTCCACTTACCTTGTATATCTTTTTACACTTCAATTCTTTTAAGAAAGACAAAACATAGCAAGAGCAGATTTCACAATTCCAAAACCTCCATAAAAAAATCGCATAATTAAACATCAAAGAGTTGATAATTTTTCAAAACAATGATATGAATTTTATATTAGGCTTAGATGCGTTTTGTCGCGTAACTTAGGTCTTTGACGCTTCCATTTTTTAATCATCTAAGTAGCATATTGGTTTTTGCAAAATTTTTTTTTCATATTTTAGTTCTTTTTTTTGTCAAAAAATTTACCCTTTCGCAAGAATATGCATGTGCATCCACATATATTTAAAAATGGAACTTTAGTTTCCTATTGTTCATTCCTAATCAGCATTTTTCTTTCTTAACTGAACTGCATTTTGATCCTGCATTTTTTTAATTTACACGATTCAATTCTTTTTAGCCGGGAGTTCACATTTTTTCGCCGTTGGAGGTGAACTTCGGCTAATAAATAAAATTAAAACTATAAAAATTAAAAAAAATACAAATCAAAATACTACTTTAAAAAAATTATAAGACAAAAATACAAATAACATAAAATCGAAAAAAAAATCCATTTAATCCTTATAATTATATAAGTTGATACAATTCAACTCCCGTGCATTTGCAATGTCTGAAACGCACGCGCACCTCAGTGCTCATCTTCCCTCTACTCTGCAGGCCCCCTCAGCTCGACGCTGAAGTCGCCGAGCTCCTGTGTCTCGCAAACATCACATTAACATAACCTACCGCATCACGGCTCCTCTCGCCACTCCACATCAAACCCGTTTCAGCTCCTACCCGGGGTTCCGAATCCGGACCATCCTCAGATGGGCTTGCCGAAACCCACCCCGGGGCAAAGTGGCGCTTCTGGAGTCTTCCACCCTCAAGACCAACACTAACCGCTTTTCAAGGAGCTGCTGAGGCCGTGGCGGCTTTCCGTGTTATAGCTGATGGAATTCTGGGTTTTACTTGTGATGTTGCTAATGAAATTAGGGTTCCGATTTTCTATATCAGGACGATCAGCGCTGCTGTCTTTGGGTTTCTTCTTGTCTTCCAAAATCATTCAAGTCGGGGAAATTCCTTTTCATGAAGTGAGTATATATTTATACAAATTTTCTTAATTTCTTAAATTTCAAGAGTAAAACGGATTTTTTTTTATTGTTATGTATTTATAAATATAATAAAATATTAATATAATTAATTTATTTATAATCGTTAAAAGTTGTGGATGTGGTATAGTTTACATGATATTATGACGTCAGATTAGACTAAATAAAGAGTTCCTGTATATTAAACTTCATCGTCACATGTAGAATTTGCCGCACTGAGGAAGTGGTTGAAATATTAATTAATATTAAATGATCTTTTTTGAATAATTTGAATTTTTAATTAAAGTAGTCGTTTAATAAAATAAAATAAATATTATAATCAGAATTATTTTAGCGAGGTTTCTTAGTACAATTGCAAAGAGGGTTGTTGGTTATCTTTCCTATTTTTCTTGATGTTAATGGTGGACTTGCCATTAATATTCATTAAATGAGTTAATTGTATTTACTTTAACGTGAAAATAATAATATATATAAAATCTTTCTAGATCAAATAATTAATCGTGGACCAAAAAGGGGGGAATAGAACTTTTCTTAATTATAGGACTGTTATTTTAATTAATATTTGGGGAAAAATGCAAGCAACACCTCTGTTGATATTTTAGATATGAGCAAATTCCCCCTTGTGAAAAATCAGTAAGATATCAATTTATCTCCCAGTATTTTTACAATGAATCAATTTTACCTCCCCATGTTTTTGTAAGAATGGAGCAATTTATTTTCTCATATTTTTTTTTTTAGGGAGATAAATTACCTCATTTTCAAAAAACACGAAGAGAGTTAAATTGCTATTTCTAAAAAAATACATTTGCGTGGGACGATCAAGTCAATTTCTATATTGATATTTCCATATATGTTTTGAGTTGTATGCAAATGAATTGTAGGTAATGAGTTAATATGCTTGTATATAATTTAAAAGTAAAATGATAAGCTCCTTTCTTTTTTTTAAAAAAAAAGTGAGTTTTCAACTGTAATTTTTCAAATTTACAAAACTTTCGTGCAATTCTAATTTAATTATCATTTATCTTTATTATTTCTATATCTTATTTTATTCAAATGTTTAATAGTCTTTTTTTTAAAGACATAATTAAGATACCATCTAATTACAGCTCAAAAATACGTGTCAGTTAAAATGTACGAAACTTATAAGATATTATAAATAGGTTTACAATGCCCTGAATTTATCAGAATGTAGCTATACGGCCCTATCAAAACTTGCTAAACAAATCATTATATATGTAGTGAATTAGTTAATTTATGCCTTTTCGATTTTTTTGTTTTCAATGTGTGTAATTTTAATTCATATAGGACAAATTTAAAATGGTATATTTTTTCGATTTCGACAGTTGCGTTCAAATAGCAAGAAGCCCTCTTGGCTACATGCTGCCTTCATACGATTCTTATACCTTTTCTATTGAGGGGATGACTTGGATATATTGTAAAGAGTGTTACGGGATCGGAAACTACCTCCGGTCGAGATCGCGAGTTTTTTCGAATCGGTGCTTAGCTGACCGCCGAACATTCAACTTTACAACGAGGGGCGAAGAATCCCCGAGCTACCGGTCTCTCTTCAACACATTAGAAATAGAAGCCCAATTTTGTGGAATCGCGTTAGCGTGTGTCTCAAATAATATTTCGCGTTCGAATCCGCGCAATCTGAAGCCAGGACATAGCAGCAAGCATCGTAGGCCACCTAGCATTTCAAGTAGCTTTGGGAAGAGAATGATGTATCAATCGAGTCGAATCTCAGCCGCCCAAGTCGTAATCATGTGAAGGCTCGTGAGTCTATAGTGACGACACAGCAATCAACTAAGGAGTTCTGCCACGGTTTGCTAAAGCGGCCATCGTTTCAGTTCATGATCCAGATCTAGTTGGCCGAAACTGAGATGAAGTTTGGTGGAATTCGATACGAAAAGAGGGATACATTTCTTTGGAGCTCAGAGAGGTCTTGGCCCATCAGTCGTGGGGGTTCTTGACTCATAGTGAGGAACTCACTCCTAGGAGAAGCATTACGAGCGGTGTGCCGATTGGATTGGCGCCTAGTTGTTCATCGTCAACAGGTCATGTAGGAGTTGGTTTGAGAGGCGTGGAAACTGAGGATTGGCATGAATGATACTGGTAGAAGTAATTGAAAAATGTCAGGGTCTATGATTTGTGAAGAGGAGTTCTCACGCCGATCAATTGGCGAAATCGGCTAATTGCGGTTGATGCGTCGATGTGTCATCGCATATAATTTCGGCGTCTAAAGGAATAAATTCGATGAGCGCGAGTTCTTTGGATTGAAGTCGTTCTGGGGTTGACATGCATTTTAGTCTTTGATTTTGATCACAATGAGCTTTCAGTATGTTTTTGTATCTTATATAGGTTATTATTCGACCAAATCTAAATTTGTAGAACTTTACAACAAAATACACACATAAATTATGTAAAATATATTTACGTAGTTAACAAATCGGTGTGATTTGATTACATTATTTTCTTTCACCATTATCATGAAATTTACGCGTCAGTACAACAACATTTTTTCTTTTATATAGTGTTGTATTTAAATTATATCATAATTTATTTTGTACATAATCAATATATGGCAAAAAAACATAAATTTGTTCTAGTTCTTTGTAATGTTTTAAATTTAATTATATTTATTACGAGATAATTATTTATGTATTTTATAGGGGTGAAGTTTTTTATTGATTATTACTATTGATTATGATTTCGTTTTTGTGTTGGCCTATTCCTTCACTTAAGAGGGTGTTTGGGTCTATTTTTATTTGTGACTTTAATTTTAAAGATTTTATGAGCGCTTATAATTCGCTTTGATAAGAAGTTTTTTTAAGAAGCTTATAAGATGTCAATCTTGTTTTTAAATAGTTTATGACGTGTGATTAATAATTTGGTTAAACCCAAATGTCGTAATGAAATATAAATTAATTTAGAAATTTTATAAGATATTTTAGAAAATAAAATTGCATTCTGTTAACTTACTTCTAAAAAATCTTATAAAATTTACACCTTTATTTTTTTTTAACTGTAACTTTCCTTAATTGAATTTAACACTTATTTTGTGGTCGTACAAGCTCACAAATTTATAATAAGATTTTTAAAAAAGATTGTATTACACCATGTGGATACCTCTCGTTAGTCTTCATTGCACCTGAAACACTAGATATCGATTTATCGTTTGTTAATTTTGTTGTATTTATTTTCATTTACATATTTACACCACTTGAATAAAATCTTTCCCTTAGAAAAAATTTATGACATAATTTTTGTTACATAATGTACGTGTATATGTGACAGAATAAAAATGCATATGAATTGTCAACGAGATCCAATCCGTGAAAACTTTTTTTGTAAATTGAATCAAATCAATATCTTTATTTGAGATAGAAATGGTGATTGCGTACTACATCTAATTCAATAAATCGATAATACATTGATCCGGTCAAATAAATTTACAAAATAATAAAATGATATTACAATAACTCACAGAGACAAAATATTTTATTACATAAACTCACATTAAAGTGAGACAAACATCCATACGTCTGGTGAACTCGAACCCATAACCGCACAAATTTATTCGGTGGACTTCAAGTTTTACCACTAGACTAAAGAACCATTATGATCCAATTCTGTGAAAACACACAACTAAAGGCAAAATTAACACTTTTTAA